>CAEGAF010173647.1:0-42500 GCA_903067075.1 Micropoecilia bifurca | reverse complement strand
AGAAATGCAGAACAAAGTTAACATTTGACTTTCACAATGTGGCAAAACCAAAATAAAGGCTGCATCTGATGTTGTTTTGTTCATTATATGTTAATTATGGATTTTATTTAGAATATCAGAGAAAAAGATGTTTAATACCTTTTGAGTTTCATTTGTAAAAAGAAAAACTTTTAAATATGACCAACAAGACGTATCTATGTACTACTTTATATTGTTCTAGCAAAGTGATGGGCTGATGTGAAAACTTGGACCAATATCGATATCTGACATTCATATTGCTTTTATGGACAATAACCAATATTTAATGATGGTTACCATCACATCACACTAACACATGACCAACATCCTCCCTCTCCAGCAACAAGATGGAAACAAATATCGGTTGTTAATATTGTCCCAGTTTAATTTATCACTCTAATATCGATATGTTAAAAAAAATGGCTAAATCGACTCATGGCAGCACCAATATATCTAGTGGTCAAAGTTCTAGCCATTTAATCCTGAGAAAATACATTGAAGTTTATGGTAGTGAAGTATAAATGGTTTGAATATTTTCCAAGTTACAGTATCATACTGATTTCAGTCAGGAGACCATACCTGCCTCGCCTTCCTGAGTGAGTGGCGGTCTGTTAGTCTTTCCTTCGACATGTCGGCACAGTGTGCTGTGTCCTTAATGAAAACTGTCTGAGATTCCTCACTGCTGTCCTGAACCACTGACAGCTCCTTCCATGGGTCCACTCCACCTGCGGTGATGATGATACACATGTATTTAATGACTCTGCTTCGCTGTTTTCTTATCTAATCTCGTCACAACAGACAGCTTTCTTGCTGCGGTTGACTGTCCAGAAAAGGGGTTTGTTTCTGCTCACTGTGGTATGGAGCTTCAATCATTTGCTGAATGTTGTTTTGTCCTTCAATGAACAGATCTTACCATTAACATACAGGACCCTGTAGGTGTTGGGGTTGTCCCCTCCGTAGTAACTGTTTGTGAAGGCGATGCGTGAAGGCAAAGAATGCTGGGAAATACCAAACACCTTGGTACAGATCTTAGTCTGAGCCTGTAGGGTCACCATCCCAGAGAATGGACAGGTAGTGTCCTCACAGGTCTGGTCTATAAGAGCAACGAAAAAGAAAGTTTAAGGTACAATAGGAGAGATATTTGAGTGATTATTTGAGTGTGTGTGTGTTTTACAGAAGCCAAATTCAGTGCAGGTCTGGTAAGTCCACTGTCTCTCTGCTCTTCTTCTGCTCTTGTGAGACGTGTCCATCAGGTTCTTCACCGTTTCCTCATGAGACACATCCAGACACGATTCATCAGAGGTGTTGTGGTACATCTGCACATATTTATTCACACAGAAATCATTTTACCTTAGAGCTACTCATTTACAGCTACAGCTAGAAAAATATGAATATTGCACAAAAGTGTAAAATTTATTTTATGGAAATTTATTAAAGAAACCCTGAAATTCAGTGTCTCAGAAAGTTAGAACACATTAGTCCAATCAAAGATCAATGTTTTAAAAGCTAATGTTATGGCTATAGAAAATATGAGCATTCAGATGCTCTCAGTACTCGGTTTGTGCTCCTTTTGCATTCATTACTGCATCAATGTGTCGTAGCACAGAGGCAATCAGCCTGTGGCTCTCGGTAGGTGTAGAGGAAACCCAGATTGCTTTGATATCTGCCTTCAGGTCATCTGTCTCATCTTCCTCTTGATAACAGCCCATAGATTTTCTAAGGGGTTAAAGGTCGGGGGAGTTTGGTAGTCAATCAAGAACAGGAACACCATGGTCCAGCTTTTGGTACTTTTGGTTGTGTGGGATGGCACCAAGTCATGCTGGAAAATAAAATCATCATGAAGTGCTGGTGAATTTCCTGGTATACAGCTGCACTGACTGTGGATTTCAGCGGATCAGAACCAGCAGATGGCACAGCAAAGAAAACCCTCACTGACTGGGAAAACTTCACAGTGGACGTCAATGTGGTTTCTGTTCTTCTTCACTGTTATAGATTCTGGGACTTTGATTTTTCAAATTACTTTAATATGAAATTAAGACTCTGGACCATTGCGCAACGGTCCAGTTACTTTTCTCAGAGTAAGTCACCTCTGATGTTTTCTCCGGTTCCCTGTGGGTTGGCACAGGGAATGTGGCATTTGTAGCTCATGTCAAGTATGGTGTGGTGACGAAGCTCCCAGGGCAAAAGTTCTTCCTGTTGCTGGAGCACATTTTCCATCCACTCAATTTTCTGTTAATGTGCTGATAAACAAAAATCTGTGACCAACCAGGTTCTGCCGGAACGATCTTTTGTGGTGTTGATGAATGTCTTCAGGACGTCTGTCCAGTCAACAGTCTTCCCCATACTTATTTAGCCTACTAACCCAGAGTAACAGATTGTTCAAAGGCTCAGGAAATTGTTGCAGGTGTTTTGAGTTAATTAGCTGATTAGGATGTGACACCATGCTTTCATTAATGAGCTTTGTCACATTATTTAAATTTTTTGAGTCACTGAATTTTGGGTTTTCATAATCATAAGAAATAAAACTTCACATCACTTTCTAAGATGACTGGCAAGAAATATTGCACTTTTACTAAACATTACATTATTTTCTCTTATCTGTACCTGTAATATGCACATTTTCTAAAAGTATTTCTTGTCATATTTTAAGCCCTAGGTGGCTTGGGTGAGGTAATCACAGAAATGACTCTGTGCTGACCTCTAGTGGTCATTTCTGAACATGAACATTAAAAAGAAAACCTTAAAAAGCCATTTGAACCTGTGAGAGTTTCACAAGGCGGTTGTAAGCCTCCATCTCTGCCTCCTTCTCCTCACTTGTTTCGGTCATAACGCCACACAGTTCCCTTATCGACATCAACACTCCTTCTTCGTTGTATTGCACACTTCCCATGATGATGTCAGCCAGGTTTTGCATCAACTCCATCTGCAGAAAGGAAGTGTGGGCAAAGTGTTCTGTAGGTGCATTTATCTGCGACGTGTATCTGAATCAGAAGATTGCAAAATAAAGTGTGGGATGAAAAAACTAAAATACAAAAAGCTGAACATGGGCTAAATCAATCTTGGTAATTTTTTCATTTTTTTAATTTGTCAACATTTGTTAAAGTGGGTGGAAAAAGTAAATATTATTTTGAAGCATATTGCTTCATTTCTTCACAAAAAAAGAACAAAAATGACCAAAATTAGACCTTCTCAAAGTTGTAATGGGATAAAATGACCAGCACCCAAAGGTAAAGTAAGTTGAAAAGTTTATCAAAATTTCCAGTTATCTTATTGTATTGAACTCATAACAAATTAATCTAAATATCCACATCACAGCTTAAATGAAAAGCTAACTATTTAACCTTAAAAGCTGTCAAGTCAGCAATCAAGTGTTTTATTTCTGATGAGTCATCACCTGATCATCAGGATTTTTGGGAGTCTGACAGCAGCCGAAGTCGCCAGCCACCTTGGTGAAATTTCCATCCAGCAGCGTTGCTTCGACAAGAACAAATGCCTCCCGCACTTTAGCCAGACACTGCAGACAGGAGATGGAGCTGAATATACTCCACACAAACACAGAGAGGAAGCTAATGATTCTCCTATGATGAATAGACAACCAGGTGGCAGCCTTCACACCTTCTCTGAGCCGCCAACAGCCTCATTCATCAGGCCCAAGCCGACAACCTGAGACGGAGGGAATGGCAGGCGTGAGTAAGGAGGAAACACACAGTTCCAGACTGGAATCTGCTTCTGTTACTTCTGCTGCAGTCACAGGCTGGGAATCCAAAGTTGTATTGTTGAATCAGTTTCTTAAAATGCCGTTTTTAAAGTTCAGGGATTTGGTAGATTGTAAGTCACAGATTTCGTACGTTGCTATACTCAGAAAAATCCAGCTTTGCCTTCACAGGAGCAGAGGAGGCCACAGCTCCATACACCAGATTTGGAAACTGCAACATAAGAAGAATGGACACTAAAAATGTATTGACTGTGTTGCTTTTTTTTTTTACCTGTAAACCCTATGAAAAGAAAATGTGTCAAGTTTCATTATTTATCAAATATGAAATAGATACAATAAGTTTTTCCAGAGGAGTTTGATCATCACCTGACATGTTTCCTGCCAAACAACCTACTATCTATCATAAGATGTCCATTTACACTTTTCTTGTCTTTCAGTCCAGAAACATGAGCTAAAGTGAGAGTTTGGACTTAAGCAGATATCTTGTTCAGTTTGACGTCATATTATAGTCATTCTGGTAAAGAATATAAAGACTAGAAGTTTCAACATGTTGTCCAGAATGTCACAAACAGCTCAAAACATGAAATATTTCTCATTAGTCAAACCTGGATAATATGATAACATTGTAAGAATTATTTCAGAAAAAGCTTTAGGATTAATTCTTAAATGTTTCTCTTTCATATAGTTTGCCATTTTAAAGTAACATTTATAAAACCACAACGTTGATTGACGTGAGAGATTAATTTGTGAAGTGCTTCACCTTTCCTCTAAACCAGGCTGATAGAGATCCTGAGTATGAGCCTCCAAAGCTGATCCAGGTGTTTCTGCTGCTTAGATTGAAGCTCTGACTGATGTACTGATGAAATACAGCCAAGTCGGCAAGTCTGAACCAAAGAGAATAAAAGCACAGAGTGAAAATGACCCAAATATGCTCTTTTTCTGTTGTATGTCTATATACTGTATAAATTACAGTATATAAACAAAAACAAATGGATATAAGTGTAAAAATGACTGCACTGTATTAAGGATGTGGAAAAGCACAGTCACCTTCACACACATAGCTTCATGAACACCGAGGGGCTTTAACAAGGCTGGCACTTGTCCTGATTAAAGGAGAGAGTTCCTATGTTTGAATTACTGTCCTGGAAAATGAGCTTGGCAATTTGAATCTGAAAATGACTTTATATCCATCATTTCCCAAAGAGTTGGAATAAGCTGAGGTGTCTCATGATAAAATTGTTGTCTTCATTTAAGAACAGTAAATGTAACACGCAAAAATCTTCCCATAGGCTATAAGCTTTGGACAACATTTGGTTAAAAATCTAAAGGATCCAATTAGGTGGAGCGAAACACGCAGACACACACACAGGCGAAGAGTCAACACTAACGCCTGCTGGCTGCTCAGGTCTCCCAGGTTCTCTGTTTTTAGGCCATCAGGATTGATGCTGTCGCCATAGAAACGGTGCTCCACAGCCAGCAGCAGAGCCCTGTGCTCTTTAGCCATGTCAACATGATGACCTGGAAAAACATGGCAAATACCACAAAGACTCAGTGTGGAAGAAGTTTATTCATTTAAACAAGAAACCGAATGGAGCTGAGTTAGACCTGAGTTTTCTGTTAAAGCGAGCAAAAAGTGATTTTGAAAGTGGAACTAAAAAGTGACTTTGAAAGTGAAATTATATGTGGTCATAAATCTGAAATGAAGCCTGTCTGTCTAATTATTATACTGAAGTTTGGTCTATAATTACTTATGCTGTAACTCATGACGTTTATTCAAGTATTACTGAACTACATGCCTTTGACATGAAGTTCTTCCACCATCAGAAAGAAGTTAATATGTGGAAAGAAAAACAAGAATTAAAAAGGAGTCGTTAATCAGATGCTAAGAACTCCAAATATGTTTTACCTTTCACATAATATTTAATGACTGATTTAGTTTCCTGTTTCATTCTGATTTGAATGTTTTAAAGTCTGGTTTAAACTAGTGTTTTGACATTTTTATCAAACTCTGTTTCAGCACAGTTTCACCTGAAAAGAACAAAGAATAAATGAGCTACCTTTATGCTGCACAAATCATTTTAAAAATATTTTTAACTCAACCTAAGAGATTACAGTAAAATTGAAGATATAAAATCTAAAATAAGTTTCAATATATAACTATTCTCAACATGCAGTGTTTGTTTATATAACTGTTTCATTTAGTTAAAATGAAAAGAATTACGTTTGGTTAATTCTGAGTTTTAAAACAAGTTGATAAATCCCTGTCTTTTTAAAAGATTGATATTTTTAATATAATATTGTGCAAAAGCCACATTTAGAAGTCATAAAGGTGAATGTCTAGATTATATTTCTGGTTTAACATAATTTATCAACGTAAAAGAGATTAAAGATCAAATTATTTGTATATAATTGAAATCTTGTCTTGCCTTTTTCATGTACGGGTGCTGTTTACACAAATTTACCCAAACTTGCTCCAGTCTCACAGTATCATTTCTGATACTATATGACTTTTACTGACATCCATTTGTCAAAAATAAATGTATTTACTTGTAAAGTGAGGACAGAATGTTACATGAACAGATAAAGACATTTATGTCCTACGGTACCTCCAAGAACATCGAAGTTATATATGGGACCTTCTCCACCAATGAAGAGAAACACCGGACCATCGGGCCGCTGCCAATACGCCTCGTTTACGAAGAACCTCTGTGACCCAGACAGACACAAGCAAGCGGAAATAAATAAAGTAATAAATGTACAATAAACTTAACATGAAACTAACAAAACACACATTTACAACTGAACTGTCAGCTGAGCAAACAATTCTGAGGAAAAAGGTAAATTGAATGCAAAGTGGGGAAAAGCTGTAACATATCACATAACATTTGGTGAAGCTATGCGAATACTTTCCAGATGCACTGTGTGTTCAGTCACTTGAACCATATAATTATTCAAACAATGGTACTCCTGATCCATTTTTATGAATTTTATTCAGCAACATACGTATCTCTCGGTGAGCTTGATTCCCCAATGTGAGGAAACATGTTGCTTAGAAAACCTCAAATCACCGCAGAGACACCAAATATCTCAAGTAGAAACTTTTTCAGCAGTAAAGTGACAGCTGTCAGTACTCATTGCATTAATATTAATACATATGAAACATTGCTGTGGCACGTGGAATATTTTCAGAATGCAGTTACCATAGCGACCAGCTTGAAAAGCGTTACACCACACAGAAAGGTTAACCTTTCAGCCATCCAGGTAACTCCTCATTACTTTACAGGAAATGCGTAGAAAAGTTTTCACTATTTCGTGTTAAGTTATTTTAAATAACCAGTGAGACCAAACAATGTCTTGCTGGTTATTTAACAGAGAAATGTCCACAAAACTACTCTAAGTTAAGCAAAGATTTACAGGATCTTGGATAAAAATGATTAAAAACGCATTGTATAAAAATACGGGTTTTTTACAAAAATATGGAGCAATGGAAGAGTGAAAAAAATATTTAAGTTACCTGAGTAAAGGTCTTGACATTTTGTCGATTGAAGTGGTCCAGCGGCTGGTGAACCCGGCCCTCCGTCACATGTTGAAGAGGTTTACTTTTGCTAGCAAGGAGCGTCAGGAAAAACTCTTTGTGTTTCCGAGCCTGGAGATCACGGTAACGCTGATTGATCTTTGACAGAATCCGTCCTGCCAATACAAAAAGTGAAAATTATATAATCCACCAAATAACAAACCTGAGCTGTGTGTGGGAGCTAACCCACTTGTTCTGACTGTTAAACCTGGGGCAGCAAAGTTTTGTCGTTTATGACTAAAAAACTTCAGCTGTGCCCTGAAACACATTTACTTACCAGAATCTACAATATTCAGAAGAAACAAAAGGACAAACCCACAGGCCGCAGAGAAAAGCATCTTTGATCACATTCAGATATTCAAACTGAGCTGGATGCACCTCCTGCATGCAGGATTCAAAAGGATCTCATTGTTCTTCAACTTGTTATATACCACCTGAAATGGGTTGCACCTCACTGTCACTTCAGCTTTAGTGTGTGTGTAAAATAGACTATTCAGCATAAAGGAGCATCACTTTGGTCATGTACTTGGATATTTTTGCTTTGTAATGGCTTTTTTTGGAAAGCTTCAGTTACAGGCGCTGAGAGGCCGTGTCTTCTTTCACACAGTCCACAAAGATTTATCTAGTTTTGTTAATTTTCTTTCTTTCTTTTTAATTACACAACTTACAGAGACAAACGCAACAATAAATAAGTACAAATGGTAACTAAGGTACTTAATTACCTCTTGAAAGTGATCATTTGTTTGTTTTTTTTTCACAAAAAAATATCTGGAAAGTATGGAGTATGGAAATATGCAGCTATGAATCTTTTGCTTTTTACATCTAAAGACTGACAGGTGCAGCTTTTGACACAGTCGATCACAAAATATTACTTGATAGATTCACAACAGTTTCTGCAGAACAGTTTTTAGGTGGTTCAAATTATATTTTAGCTTTATTTTCTATTCTAAACTCTATCTAAATGTAGGTGAGATACAGAGTTCAACAAAAGCCCCATTTTGGGTCTCACACTTTCTAATTTATTAATGTTGCTACTGTGAAAGATCAGCTTTAATTTTTATCGCTCTGCTAATGACAAACAGCTTTAAAACCATGTATCTCTGGGAAACCTGCAGCCAACTGACACACTTTTTACATTTAAGACGGTAATTATTTAAACATTTGTCAGATTTGGATGCAGATACTTTTCTTTTAACTACAAAGTTTCTCACCGATTGAATTACAAACACTAGGACCAGGCATGTGGGGAGATTAGTTAGTGAAAATAAAGGAACAGGAAATGGAATAAACAGGAAATAAAACAGCAAGTTAACCAGAAAGTCTTAAAAAAACAACAGATCATCAAGAGTCCAAAACACAAGACTGACAGCTGAAAGCTTTGTCTACAATTCTAAAAAAGCCCAGAAACTGTATTTTCTGGGAACAAAGTACTGAATTGTCATAACGTAAAACTCTTAATTATTTCAGGCACATTAAAGATTTACCCTGAAAAGGTTTTTGGTCTTGGTTCATATTTTTTGACTAGAACCGAGGAAAAGAAGGTGAATTAGGAGAAATACTTCATTTAATGGGGCTTCCAGATTATGAGAAATATCTCGTGTCAAATCTACTTTCTTAGCAGATACAAAAATTACCAAGATTACATGAAAAATTAAGAAAGTTACAGAACTATCCTTTCCCAAGAATATCCAAATCATTATCACAAATGTGATAATCAACAAAACAGAGGCATAAAGAGTAAATTGCTAAATAATAGGTTCAAAGACAGAAGCTTCCTCTTTAAATGTAGAAGTAGAAAATTAAGTCAACGGGGGCTTTTGTGGCTTTAAGAAACATAAACCCAGCCTATTTCACCGACTGGTTTGATCTGGTTTCAACAGAGTGCAAGCAAAGGTTAAAGCCGTTTTCTAAGGAGGACCAAGTTGTCACATTTCACACTTCTTTAAAACCAAGAACTTGAGAAAGCACTTCCTGTTAATTCACTATCAATTCCTATGAAAAATATGCTGTTCACACATTGCCTAATTCTTTAAACACAAGCAGCATCAATATTGCTGAGAAGAAACCTTAATTTGGAGGTCAAAGGTGGAGGTTTGTAAGCCTGAGAACATCCCCATCTGTGAAGTACGGGGGTGGCTGCACCATGCTGTGTGAATGCTGTGCAACAAGAAGGACTTAACAAAGTAGCTGCATCAAGAGGAAGGACAATTATGTGAAAAATAAAGTTATTTATTTCTATTCTTTAAGAAAGCAATGAGCAACCGCCTAAATATTGTTTCAATAGTCTGGCAGGCTGTATTAAAGATGTTTTCTTTAATTTACAAATACTTGACTTACCAAGATGCTATTTAATTCTCTCTAGTTTAAGTATATGTCCTACATTAGGTAAAAGGAGAACGTGGACACACATACAGTATATAAGTTAAATATTTGCACCTTCACCTATTTAAATCTGTATTCATAGAAATCTGATCATTTGGACTATTTTGATCTGACTCTATATGCAGCAGAGTCAAATGAATCAGATGCTTGAGGGTGAGTCACCTGAGGTGGTGTATCGTCTTGCACCGCATTTGAAATGTAAGGAAGATATGCATCAGTCGGAGGGTGGTATAAGTGTGGGCGTCTCAAGATGTTGTGAAATGTTTGTACGCTACTGGAAAGTTTTGCTATGAATAAAACCTCCTTCCTCAGCAACTGTTTCCGTTTTAAATAATAAAAATAAAATAAAATCAAAATATTTTTTCCCTCAGGTGCTGCAGAGATAACAGACATTCAGTGAAATAATGTAAAACTAAATGTGAGATTAATGCACTTATCCATCAGTACCAAGCGCTGAAATAAACAAAAATTTAATTTATTTAATGAATTTGGGATTTTGTTTGAAAATGTCACACATCACAGGGGAAGTTGTTGTTTTGTAATTATTTTAAGAAATAATATTCATGAAAAACAAACAAATTAGTTTCAAAGTTGTTTTTAACTTCGTCGAGTACTTTTCTATGTGAGTAATTTGCTACCCAAAAATGTAACCACTGCCAAAGATTTGACTCTAGATATGTCTTACTCTCTTCCTCTTACTGTACAAAACACAGAAATGGTTTTTTTTAGGGTACGTCAGAGAGACCACATAAATTTCCTGTCACTTGCTACCCTCAATTCATTTCTGACGGATGAAAAGCAGGGAGAGGAACTGCTCCTTCAACGGCTTGATTGCGACAACTTTCTGTAAACAGCAAAATCATGTCTGTGTTTTATGCTGCGGTTTTTGGCTGTATTCTGGTTTTTGGTCTGCCTCTCAACGCCGTGTCACTGTGGATTCTGCTTTTCCACCATGGACTCAGATCACCCAACGCAGTTTTCATGATCAACCTGGCGATCTCAGACCTGATGCTGGCCATCACCTTGCCTATGAGGGTCTACTTCTACGCCACGGACAGCTGGCCTTTGAGTAACTTGACCTGTGTCTTCGTCACGATGCTGTTTCGCAACAACATCCGCTCCAGCTCCATCTTCATCACTTTCATCAGCGTGGACCGGCTGCTGGCGGTGGTTTATCCACTGAGGGCACGGCACATACGAACCCTGCCCAATGCCGTGAAAGGAGTTGTCCTGGTTTGGCTCTTCGTGTTGGTGCTCAATATCCCGGAGGGAATCCATTTCTCAAGACTTTTGAACAGTATGAACGAGTCAAAGTGTTTTGAATCTGTTTACTCTGATATAAGTGGAAAACCATCAATTGTCTACATTCAGTCCACGCTGGAGTTAATCTTGCTGGCAGTCAACGTTGGATGCACCGTCATGGTATTCTGGACTCTGCGTCATCACCTCACTGAGTCTGCAAAGGTCAACAGCAAGGTGAACGTGATGGTGATTTTTGCCCTGAACTTGGTCATGTTTAGCGTGTGCTTCCTGCCTTTGTCCATCACTGCGTTAATGAGGACTAAAGGGTCCGACTTCACATTCGTGATAAGTCTCGCTACTGTGAACTGCTGCTTGGACCCATTGTGTTATTACTTTTCCCTCGATGCCTTCTGGAAGAGAAGAGAGGAAGATGACGTAAGAAGAGATCGGAGGACAAATGAAACTGAGTGAGATTCACTTTTTAGTTGTGACTGATTCTTTATGGATAGCATGTGATATTTGGTGCCACGTTTGTTTGGTCTGCCCTGTCCTCCTTTCTCTCAACCTGCTTTCTTCTTAAGCAGGACCCAATCCTCACTGTCCTGTGGTGATATATTTGTGGTTATTGCAGCAGACCAGTAGAAGGATGTCACTTTATACTGTTGAGCTTATTAGAATCTGACGAATTGAGAGATTTCAGAGCAAAAAACACATCAGAAAACTGCAAGAGACATATAAAACACACAAAACTGTTCTTTTTTTGTTTATCATTTTTTCGATAAACAAAATAAAGAGATAACCTGACAGAACAAAACATGTACATTTGTGATCACATGTAGACAACATATGTGATGACCTGGGGAATATGTGGTGCCAACTACAAGGACTTGTGGAAATTACGTTAGCTAGTTATATGATACGTGGCAACATATTTTTATTTGTTTAACATGGGAATTTGCAAGTGTTTCATAAGTCATTTCCACATCCCTTTTCTTAAACCACATCTGTTTTCACATGTCCAATGTAATTTTGCATCCAATATTTTCCCACTTATAAAGTTGCAAACAGAGACACAAGCTACGTCTTGTCAATGGTTACTTCTCGAGAAACTCGTCTTTTCTTGCAATAGAGTTTTGCCAATGAAGTCATAAATGTACTTACAAGGAATCTTTGAGGACAAGCAGCAAGAGTAACCATAGCGACAGATGCAGGAATGAAGAAAGCCAGTATCAAAAGCAGTTATTAAGCGAGAATAATGTAGTATCTGAGCTACATATTTATATCTCGGTGATACATCTAAGCTGAGACCTACAGAGAAATGTGCAATGTGCTCACATTTCAGAGCTGAAGGCTGCCGCATATTGAGACAGGTCCCAGAAAAGACCAAAGTGATGCTTAAACATAATTATGAAAAATATAAGAAGCCGTTGCCTCCACCAGTACAAAGAGCCAGAGTGACTTTAGTTTTGGGTTCAGGCTTTGTCCCCTCCAGATCTGTCTGTAAATTTTGGCTTGCTTAATAAAAATTTTTATTTATTTAAATTTGTCTTTTAGTGTCTTTACCTAAATATCTCACAGATGAGAATTAAAGTTGACCCCCAATGTACTTCAATAACTTTTAGGGAAAATTAGAAATGTAATCCATTGGCTAAAATCATATCAGATACCAAATAGTAAATGTAGTCTTAATTCTGAGTTCTTAGGGAAACAAAAGTTAATCTGCAATGCAAAATTTTTTTCTTTTTGTTTTAGTTTATGTTTTGTTTTTGGTGGCCTCAAGCTACTATGCCATGGTGTCAGACTGCAAAAACTGATAATCACTATTACTACTTGGATTTTTTTCTCTTTTTTCTGGAAAACATGGACTAAGACATTATTTTTCAAAACTAGACATGATGCTCACATCTAAACCTACATCCAACTCCAGACTGGGTTAAATAAACCAGTCTTGATTCAGGAAATACAAGAGTAACATAATGCGAAATGATGAAACCATGCATCATTTTCTAGGTGAAGTGTTGCATTTCATCAATTCTCCCTGATAATTTTACCAGAAACTCACTCTAGCTAGGTACTTAGCCAGAACAGAAGGTCTGAAGTAACCAACAGAGCGAAACTGATAATCTCATCTTACTTTCTGCAAAGTTTGCACATGAAATCTTTATTCTTTGACTAGTCTAATGAGGTCAGAATGATAGCCACACTGACCCAATTAGCAAACAGTTTGAATTAACCACACAGTGAACTGTAAAGTTCAGTTTCTGCTCTTGTTATTCATTCCCATGATGTTACTTTGATTCCATATTTCTAGAAACATACTTTTTAGGACGTAATCTAAAATGTCCTAAAATGTCTTTTTGTGTCTTTAAGTGTTACGTGTCTTTTTGTTCTCAAACAATTTGTTTGTAAGTTTGTGGCTTCTGCTAACAGATTAGATCTTGAGACCTCCGGTTGGGTTTGGTATGTTTCTAAGCCAGAACCTTATGCTGAGAGTCACTAAGAAAACGGCAAGGTATATTATGCCTGGAGGTTCATAAAGACAGTCAAAGCCTTACATTAAGGCTAAGGGCCTTACATTAAGGCCTTAGAAAAGATTGTGTTTAAAGCTAGAGCCATACACTGGGAAATGCCAAATAGGTTACATGTAACTCTTCTCTGTTCGTCTCAGGTCCAATAGGTTGACTTCACAATAGGTTATTCTAACAAAGGAGGATGCTATCTGCTCATAGGGAGCTATTGCTTTGTACTTTGTTTAAGGTTATTAATATCTTATTTAATGCACAAGGACAGAAGCTGCTGGAGATATGTTAACCACCAACTTGATTTCCTCTTATTTTTGATGCTAAGTAATCAACTTGGTGGTTGACGTCAGTCTAGCAGCTTCTGTCCCACAGTTACAGACAGCAACAGATAAAAGGGCTGATTGTGACTGTAAAGTGGCATTTAACACAAATTAATTTGTCTAAACTATATGTTAAAATATAATATTTGTAAAGAAAACACAGACCTGATGCTAATACATAACCACAGGTACAGTAACAGAAAAAGGGGGGGAGGAGCTGTCAGTTACCGGTTACTATGGTAACCACCACCGTCAAGAGCAGCACAGCAGAACCTAAACCTAAACAACATGTTGACTAAACAAAATAAATTTAAAGAATAAATAAACCATTTTTTGACATAATTCACATCTATAATAATTTTTTTATTAAACCTTGTTATGTACTGTGGAGAAGTTAAGCAGGAGGTTAAATTCAAAGATCAACAGGGATCCTTCAACATTCGGCTTAACTGATACACAGACATGGGGCTGGGAAACAAGATCCTCTTTTGTTCAGCAAAGTCCATGCCAACAAAGTCAGTAGTTTGAAGGTGACTAACCTGTCATGCACAACAATTGTTTAATTAGATCATAACTGTGCAGCAGTTACTGCTTTTGTATTGCTTAATATGACATAGTTCAGCTCTTTTGTGGGTGTTAGTAGTAAATTCTCTGTAGTATTAAGGGTGCTGTATTTTCTGTGTCTTCCTCAGTGGTTGAACCAGCAGCTCAAGTCCCAGACCGTCACCAGATGGAGGGCCAGCAGTATAAGCCCACAGCAGACTGTAAGGATGGATTACTTCAGATTTGAAATGATCCAAAACAAATGGCTGCAAGCTTAGCAGAATCCATCCTTCTACTGCAGTGCAAATTTAGCTGCTAATTCAAAAGACACCACTTTTTGAGTGCAACACCACAACTGCTCTTTTTGCAGAGCAAATGTATCTGATGAGCGAAGTGGAAAGCGGGTGTCAGATAATAAATTCAAGCTTAAGTCAATGTCATACGAATGCAAGAAAGAAACCTTGGTGCAGAATAAAAATGAAAAGTCATGTGAGGATCAAATGGGTGTGAACACGTCTTATTCATATAGGGAAGAGGTTGTGCTATCCTACTTATGGAGCTAATCTTTTGGATAATGTCTTGCTGAGAAAAGGTTCACTCTGGTATTTAGATGGACAGTAATTGGCTATGCTAAGGTAATATAAACAGTGAGGTTTAGCAAGAACATTGCTTTACGGAAACAATATTTCATGCTCGCGCAGGTACCCACCAGTAACCTTCTAATAATGTTCAAGAACTCCAACAATGCAAGTGAGGAGTTACATTAAAATTCTCTCTCTCTCTCTGTCTATGGCAGAGCTGATCGCTTGTTGAACTTTCAGAAGTTACGGCGGCTGCATTGTACCACAACAAAGGGAAAATAATGCAGAAAAACAGGTGAAGAACAACTGAAAACCTCAAAAGGTACACATATTGTAGCAACTGGCTGACAGACAAGCCGACAGAGAAATTACATTAAAGTGTGTCAACACCAAACCATGGAAACAGTTATCACTCAAAAACAGAACACAAGCCCACCAAGCAGAACAGTATTATGTAATTACAGTATTATGTAATAACATGGCAGGCACCTCTTATTCTTATAATTATTAAAGAGACCTCAATCTCTTTAATATTTATTTTTGTTCAGTTATCATTATAGCTACTTTTCCCTTCACATGTTAACAGTGTTTGGGTGTAACCCAAACACTATTAACAGATGGGCTTCTTGAGGCCTTTTAAAATGCAGCTTATGGAAAATTTCAAAATAAAAGCTTTGTTGTTCCTTGTTCAATATCTACATATTAAGCTGAGAAAAGAGTTCAATGGGATATTGTCTTACAATCTCACATTCTAATGATAGGGTCAACATGCTAGTAGTTCATCATGCTATCCTACACACTAGAGCTAGCATTTCAGCTAACATTGCCATTTTATATAGGTTTTATACATATTAAATGATGTCAGTGTTGGTCAGTATGCTGTTGATAACCCACATCCTACTGGTAGTGTCAACATGTTACTTGCTCTACATGCTAGTGATAGCCTTCATGCCAGCATTAGTCTTATAGAAATATAATTTTAGATTATTTTTTATTTATTTATTAGCTACATTTATCATATTGAACATAGTAAGTAAATGTAAGTCAACATGCTAGTGATGACCCCTCCCATTGCTACAGGCATCAATTAAGTTAAACTTACCATTTTAGCTAATTTTAGCTTATAAACTAATGTTTGCACACTGAATGGAAAAATTTTATTTAAGTTAACATGTTAGTGATAACCCTCATCCTACTACTTAGTATCAAAATGCTAGTCACCATTCTAGTGATAGGAATCATGCTAGCATTAGCTTTGTACCTAAAATAAGCATTTTAGCTGATTTCTTTACTAGCTATGTTAATTATACTGAATAAAATAAGTCAATATACACCAACATGCTGGTGATACCAAACATCCTACTGACAGCATTTAAGCTAAACTTAGCATTTTGCCTAATTTTACCTTATACACTAATGTTAGTAGAATGGAGTAAGTCTATGTTAGTCAACATAATAGTGATTCGGGTCTGATCAGAACACTGGCTTCCAACCGACACGTGCAATTTGGCAAGTCCCTTTTAAGTTTCTTCAGAAGTGTTCTAGTTTTGTTATTACTAATATGAATACGGGCTGAGGTTGATCTGATAGATTAAACTGCTCTGCTCTACTGATTATCCATCAGAGAGTGATGATCAGTCACCATGTTTTTGTACAGATGCTCAGCAAATCTACAAATTGTGGTTGCCAAAGTCAAACTAACCTTCACTAACGCAACTGCCCTTTTTCCTGCATCAACACCATTTTGTTTAATTTACACAGTTTACTCATCATGGTACTTTTAGATGTTTTATTGTTGTTGGTGTTGACAACTAGTAAAATTCTGCTTTTCAGTTTGCTATTATTTCCTTTGTATTATTATTTGCAGTCATTTTTCTGACCATAAATGTTTCTGAATCAATGCATAGCAGCAGTGCATGTGTGTCATACACTAGTCTCATGATGACCAATCTAATAATATATATCAATGAGCCTGACTTTCTCCAAACAGATAATTCTCTAACTACTTTCTGCTGTAGGTAACATAATGACTGCTGCAAATGCTCCATCCAACACCCCTTAGGAGGAAAAAGAATACCAAACATGCTTCCTGGGTATATTTTTACAGTTATATACTTTCACAACTGATTTATTTATCAGTTTTATAAAACATTTTTTAGTCTAACTTTTATTAAACCAGAAAAATCCTATTGTGTTTTTTTTAAAGGAAATCTGGCCAAGATAGGCAGCAGCATGCATCAAATGCAGTACCAAAAATTACAGTTAAATACAGGCAATATATGCATTTATTAAAATTACACGTAGATTAGCTAGCACAGCTGTATGTTATGAAGATGGCCTCAAATACACCTTCATTTGGACTTAAAAGTGTCAATATTAACCGTTTTTCTATTCCAAGAAGGGAACATGTGTAGAAATAAAATAAACTTAATCCTTCAATCCTGGGGAAAATGTTGGACACAATGGTGACTGGGATTAAGCAATCCAGATATTATTCAATCAGGTTAGATTGTACTCAAATATAAGCCACAAGAGCAGATGTCAGGCAACATACGAACTCAAAATGGACACTAGAAATCAAGACGGGATATCTTGTGGCTTCCTAAACAACAAGGTCTTGATCTGTCATCTCTGATTTTGAGCAAACTTATGGAGCTGAATAAGTTCCTTAATTTGATTACAGAGGACAATCAGATGATAATGGTCCCAATATGAAAGCGGAGAAAAGAGGAGTTCAGGTCAGGCTTCTTGACATGAATCCTTGTGAACTTTATGCTCCTTGTGGGGCTCATTCCCTAAATCAGGTGGAGGTCGAATCTGCAAAGCTTCAATTGATGCTATCTACTAGTTTGGCAATGAACAGACACAGTGCAGCCTTTTTTTCAGCAGGCCCAAACTGTTGCTTTCCGGACTTGAGTGACAAATAATAGCAGAGTCGCATTAAAAACATTGAGGCTGTCATACAATGTTTCCAATATAAGAGAACTGTTGTTGGAGCCTGGAGGTCAGGGGAAAAGTGACAGAGGTTGAAACCCACAAAAGTATTACCAATTTTGATTTGCAATGACTTTGTATGTTATGAGATTCTAAACCATGTGAACCATGTCAGAAAGATCCTGCAGTCTGCCAAAATGCACTTTGATGTGACCATGGACCTCTTTACTAGGGCAAAAATATCTCTGACACAGGAAGTGGCTTTGCTTCCGAACAGGCCTATGGTACAGACATGTACAAGGAAATGCATGTAGAGGCTGAACTGAAAAAGAAAGGACTGAAGAACATAAAAAAGCACTTTACCTATGAAGTCCCAGAAGATTTTGTTGAAGATGCCTTGAAACAGCCATTGAATCCTTAAAGGATAGGTTTGAAACACCGGTGAAGTGAATTCCAGATTTGGAGTGCTCTCAATTTCCAAAAAGTGGATGATCAAGAAATGTGCAAAGAATACAACAACCTCTGCAAGACATCAGACACTGGAGATGAAAGGGAGATAGATGGAAAGGAGCTCACTGCGCTGTGCAGATCAAAAACTCACCAAGCTTCCCTTCTGATAACATGACTTCTCTTGATCTCCTCACTTTCTGTCTCCCAAGAGTTACTTGTACACTGCCTGTGAATGTGGCATTAGTAGAAAGGAGTTTCTTGAAGCTGAAGCTCATCCGGACCCACCAAAGGTCATCCACAGAACAGTATTACCTCAAAGGTTCTTCCAATAATCAGAATCAACCATGAGATGGGCAGGCAGCTATCACATGAGGACATCAATGATGACTTTGCAAGTAAAAATGCCAGGAAGCTGACATTTTGAGGATAGTATTTTACTTTGAATAAACTGTCATGTTTTGTTACTTTGTAGAGTTTGTCAAGAATTATGCTACTATGATTGAGATTTTATAAGCATTTAGTGTTTTTATTGTTGCACTTTAAAATTGATGTTGGCTTGTTGTATTCTCTGATTTAAAGGAAACATTTTTTCTTATTTACTGTCCTAAATCAATTACTCCACAGTATGAAGGAATAAATAGAACGGAACAAATAGAAGGGGGCCTAATGCAGAGCCCTGTGGCACCCCCTTGTGGACTGGAACAAATTAAGAACACAGAACACAACCGTTCATATACGGAGATAGTTACTGAGGTAATATGAAAACTTTGCAAATGGTTTCCCAGAGTCAGGCGTTTTAAAGTATAATAAATCATATCCAGTAGGTGGCGCTGAATGGTCAGAATGCAGTTTTTAAGACAAAACGAATACACCTGCAGACAAACACATAGAAGCAGCTACACATCATATAATGCAGTAATCTAAAACAATATGTTGAGATTTGTTGAAAAGTAAGGCAGTAATTGCAAAATTAGGTCACTTCCTGTCACAAAATTCCAATTTGAATAATGTTACAAGACAAATAACCTAATTTTCATAATAGATTCTTTAAGAAAAGAAGAGCCAGACTCTTAGTTTAGTCATTTTTATTGAATTCACAGACAGGTGCCATTTGGCAGACAAACTATACAGATCAAAGTTGTCAGGTAATGCACTCCTTTTGTGCCTTTTTGACTTTAGCCCAGTTTCTGATCTGGTCTAAGGCTTTTAACATCATTTCATCAAAACACTAAGGTTTCCTCTTCTCTCTTATAGATAAACACATGCAAGATAAAACTATGTTTAATGAAAAATGAATTTGGCATACTTTTCAGAAATATTTAAATTAAGAATGAGATGTGTGTCTTCACATGGCTGACTAATGGAACATCTTAAACCTAATATATGCAGTCTAAGCACTAATGCAGTGTGTTCTCTGCATTTTACATCATGACGGTGCTTTTGAAAAAAATGAAAGGCATAAAAAGGAGCAAGAAGCATCAAGCATATAAGAAAAGATGCAAGCAAGCAGCTAGCAGATAAAAGTTTTACATTTCACAGAACAGAAAAATATTTGATTAACTACTGAAAATCCGAAGGATGATGTTTGTTGAGCGAAGTTAAGACTTGGTGCTCCTGGTAGCTGATTGTTAGTGAAGCTAAAACACAAATTGACCTCCAGAGCTTGCCACCTTAATGACACGTGGATACAGTAACCATCGCACAGAACAAATCCCCACAGAGGTAGAGGAGAGATGTTGAAATGAGCTTTTACTATTGGCTCAAGGAATTGCTACATGGAAAAATCCTGTGATAAAACAAACAGTTTAGTATTGCATCACCACTTTAGGGGTAAATACCACTAAAATAACAGCAGCAGCAACAACAAAACAGATAGTGGAAAACCATATTTATCAGAGAACAGCCGTAGTAAAGTGCAACGGAGATATGATCAGATCCACCGGAGGGATGGGGATGCTACAGTGGCTGGGGTAGTGAGTGGAGACGTGCAGTCTGGTGTTTATGGCCCGTCACAGATCACCGTCTCCACCACGAACGTGTTCTCAAAGTGGCGGATGTGGTGGCAGTCCTTCGCCTCTCGCTTGTTGAGGCCTGCGAGGAGGCAACGCAAAACGCACAAGTCAGTAAAAAAATTGGCTCTGGTTTCAGAAACGCTTCTTCTCATCCAAACTTACGTCTGCGGGTGACGCGGCGCGTCAGGCGGTACGTATCCTTCCCGTTGCACAGGCGGTAGATGAAAGGCCCCAGCTGACGCATGTTGTGTACTTTGCCGGTCACCACCATGTCTTCATGGATGATGTAAGTCTGAGGCAGGTATGTTCCCTTCTGAAAGAAACAAAAGCAGAGGAAATATCTCAGGGGAATATAGTTATCAAGGGGATTATAACGAGGCAGAGGGAAAAAGAAGTCTGATGAGTTTTCATAGCTGTGTTAGCTCATGTAAACAGACAAATTCAAAGAGGACCTAGCATGCTAAGTCCACTTTTTGTTCTTCCATTTGCATCTACTGCCTCTAAAAACAGGCCAAGCACCAAGTAAGTCACAATTGGTAGGTACTGCACCATTACCTAGCAACTCAAGTAGAGCCACTGCATTTTTGGTCAGCTGGATTTTTGCATGCGTCGTACAATGGCTGCTGGAAACAACTTGTGTTTTGTCATTTTCTTATTATTCAGAAACCACTTCCTGCATTCTTGATGTATGTGCAGGAGGAACTGCTTCTTAAGACTTAAAGATTTATAGTTTTACAATTGCAAATCTGTTTCCAGCCATTTCACATGTATAAAGTACGAGTGTAAACATTGAGTTGTTGAGCGTGACCAGCAGATTAGTTTTATCCAAAGTGATAGACCCTAAAAACAGCTGGAAGGAGCTCAAAATAAGCAGAGCTGACCAGACTAAAATCTCATCTGAGAATAATTTAGTTCAAAAAAATCTAATGAACATATTTTGTGTAGCCCATGGACATAATAACATAATAACATGTCCCCTTTAACATGAAATACTGCAGGCTTCTGGGACGTCAGACAGGTTCATGATGAC
This sequence comes from Micropoecilia bifurca, assembly GCA_903067075.1. Taxonomy (NCBI): domain Eukaryota; kingdom Metazoa; phylum Chordata; class Actinopteri; order Cyprinodontiformes; family Poeciliidae; genus Micropoecilia; species Micropoecilia bifurca. Next base: position 21,177 of record CAEGAF010173647.1, on the reverse strand, counting down.
AGCAGCGTTACCTTGACGTTGATAAGAAGTTCCCAAAGATTGCGAGGAGGCATCACAATGGTGGTGTTCAGCTCAATAACGTAGCATTTGTCCAAAGCAATATCATGGTAGGCGGTTAATCCCTGGAAACAGTAAGAAGAAAAACAATATAATCTAACAGGGATGCTACATTTTTTGATAGGCCTATAATATAGAGAGATGAAATGTGTGGAATTTTTTATTTGAGCTAAAATTTTTCAATCCATCACTTCCAAAAAAGAAGATTTCCTTTCAGGAAAGCCTTTATTTCCACCTGAAACATGGTGCCTTATAAACGTATCAACACCCCTTGAACCTTTTCACATGTTTGTCGAGTTAGGACCACAAAATTCAACGTACTTTATACTGATTTCATTGTGGTCATCAGCAGCACTGCTCTCACAAATCACTGCCATACTTGGTAGGATTTTATAGTTCAAATTCCATGCATGCAATTCCAATAATCCAATAAAATATCTGGCTCGTTAGATGGACTTTCACTGACCTCAATCCCTAGTATCGATGTATGTTTTCGTGTTTGAGATGCTAAAGCTCAAAAACACTGATAAAGACATAGTGATAAAAGGAGAGAACCAAAACAAAGGGTCAGAAAGTGGTTTGTTAATCGTCACAATATGGACTGAGCAAAGTTTTCAGTCTGTTTTGAATCAGGTTAGCTGAATACAAATGCAGATGGTAAAACTGTAAAAAATAAAAAAATAAAACATTGAGAAAAAGTTAAATGGGTGTACATATTTTCACAAGGCACAGTGCTTGGAAAGAACAAGATAATCTAGTAATCACTTAAAGGGACACTACGCTGTAAATGCAGCATATGGCAGTTTGTGTGTGTGTGTGTGTGTGTGTGTGTGTGTGTGTGTGTGTGTGTGTGTGTGTGTGTGTGTGTGTGTAGGTGTGTGTTTGTCCTCACCCTGTGGAAATCATGGATTATATCAGCAGGATCACTCCCTCCAAAGTGAGGCACAGGCACAGTGATCTTCTCATAATTGTCAGAAAGGTAGATGCCGACATTTTCCTCCAGCTCCTGGCGTCCACGGAGCGGCGCGTAGACGGAGTCTTCAAACAGGACCCTGCAGTGAAACAGGTTCTCCTCTGGCATCTGTGTGCACACACATACACACAAAGATTAACATTCGGATCAACAAATCGGTTCAGGAGCCGATCTTGGAGGAACTGCAGAAGAATCTTACATGAGGTATAAAGTAGTAGCGATATACGTAGATGGAGGCCAGAACCAGACCAGCCATGAAGACCACCAGGCCGAACGTCAGGCAGCAAAGCCCGTTGAGGGGCGACTTCTTGGGGCGCAGCGGCAGCACCAGCTCATCCTCATCCTGGAGGGAAGAAAAGGAAAAGCAGAGATGGTTTGATGAGAGATTTGAGCCACATTTTGCCCAATTTAGATTTTCCTTCAAGGACTTTTTTCACCCTTAGACCTCCTGCTTGGAGCAGCTAATCATTATTAACACTGCAAGAAGATGCAACTTCACACATTTTGAAAAAGTTTTACTCATTTCAAAACAAAAAGGAAATTATTGAGCATATTATATTAGGACTTCACACAATGGTGCCCACATTTTTGCCGCAGGCCAAAATCACCAAGTTCAAAGAATTTTATTTTACTTTCCAATTAAACATACAAAAACTAATTGACATAAACCAAGCATGTTACATTTTAAGGAAACAAAGTACGATGAGAGGTCTGTAAATCATCTGAAGCATAAATCATTTTTGCGCCTGCTGCCTTAAAAGAAAGGCAAACGGTTTCCCAATTTTTGGGTGGAGGTTGATTGTTTTGGGTTTTTTGTTACTTTAGCAACAGTAACAGTCTATAGGTCACTTTTTATTCCAAATGTTTACTGCATTTAGCCAAACCAGTGTGTTAAAGTTGAGTAAAAGTCACTGGTTCTGTACTACAAATGTAAAGCAAAAATAAAAAATACATGCAAGCAACAGATACTTGGCATTGTCCTGAATGTTTTACAGCTTAAAATAAGCCACTATAATTTCACTGTTAAGCACCTTTTCCTATCCAATTATTTATTACTTAGTCCAAAAATAAAAAGCTTCACTGTGTTGATGCTAAATGGCAAATCAAGCAGAAAGGGTTGAGCTTTTCATATGCTGATGTTGGAAGTATTTTTTTAGCCACAGATGCATCCAGTGAACACTAAAACAAAAAAAAGCTACTATTGCATTTTAGGCAATAAAGTGCTTATTTTCTTATTTAAGCAAAATAACTGGATCATTTCTTTATTGAACTTTTAATGTACTTCTAATATTGTATAAAAAAGGCTTCAGTGACTACAGAACAAAATCTGCAGAATGTGCCAGTTTCCACATCAATCATCAGAACAATTGATGGAATAAATTGTTTACTATAATAATCCTTAGTTGCAGACAGAGTCACAACTTCCATACCAATAGTGTTTGGGTAGACTCCACCTTTGAGCGTTTAGCTTACATCGTTTAGAGAAAGTTTATAGTTAGCGAGTCAAAGGTCAGGGTGAAAAATCCTCTGATTCTGGATTATAAGAACATTTCTTGGCACATTTCTAAGCAAACATTTCCAGTTACAGAAAAGATGCTCAAGAAGAGAGCTTGGAGGCAGCATCCTTTCTTCCCACTCTTCTGCACAAAGACGAGGCGCTGAAAATAGTCTGAATCAAACAATTGCTTAAAAAAAAAAATTGAGAGATCCACAGTAAATGGAAACGCTGCATTTCAAGCAGGAATTATCAGGCAAGGCTCCATTCAGACAAAGTACTGTCATCAAGCCTGCTAATGCAAACCCAGACTGGGATGGTGGTGAGTAATCTGCCAAAGCCGCCTCCAGTCTCGCAGTCCATCTGCTGGTGCCACGCGCCTCAACCTGTGTGGGCCGAGTGGCACTACAAGCTCAGAGTGGGTCTTCCACTCGCAACCACAATGATTACCTGCAGAAGTGATTCAGCGCCGATTGTGGAAGTGCTGCTGAGTGATTGCAGCAGGTAAACAACAAAAGGTGGCTATTCCTAGCTGAGGAAATGAGGGAAGAAGCAAGCAGGCAGCTCTCAGAAAGAAACATCAAAAGCAAACGACGACTAGTCAGTGAGCTCTAAGAGGAATCAACACAAAAGACTTGGAAGCAGCGGCTTTGTTAGGCAGTACAAGGTGCCATCAGTGCAGCATCTTGCATGGAGTTGACGTTCCTGTCTCCGGTAGGGCTGTATAATAATATCAATATCGCCATATATATATATATATATATATCGATATTTTCTTTCCTAAAAAAAAAAAATCGATATTCATCTCTAAGTATCGTAACATCCATCTATCACCTTGCTCACTCATTGCTTGCGTCGCATCAGGTCATCAGGCTTAGAGTGATTCCTTCAGATGTTAAGGTTTATAAGGTATGAAACTATTCAGAGCAGGAACTTGGTGCATTTTATTTACTTTACTAATGCATGTAAACTACAGTTCGTACTGTTCCAATTAAAAGAAACATGTTTTATCATCACTTCTTTGATTCATTTTGTCCAGCTGTCGACTTTAAGTCTGTGTCCAACCAGAGCAGGTATTGTGTAGTTGGTGTTTTTAATCAGTTTCAGTTAAATTAATTCAATCAAACTTTATAACAGTCACAAAATCACTCTGTCCCTCTAAAATCTTTCAGAAAATCACAAGTGTATTGAATTATATCATTTGCTGAATATCGCAATATATATCGTATTGTGGGCAGAGTATCGTGTATCGTATCGTGAGATTATTGTATCACTACAGCCCTAGTCTCCGGCTGTTCTTCAAGGAAGCATTTGGAGAAGGAACACAACAGAACAGGGCATGTGCGAACACACTTTTCTTTGGGTTCTTTGTGTTCCGTCGTCTCACCGAGGGAGGACAGCGTCTCTTTCACACCAGCTGACAGCGTGACGCACCAACAGGCCTGTCCGTCCTCCGTTCAATACTTTTGGAACATCACAGGAGGACGTCGCAGAAGCAGCCCTGTCCTTCTGTCAGATCCACTTCCTGTGTCAGCGCAAGATCATATCCACGCCGTCTTGCATTACAGACCATCATCCTCAGAGCTCTGTCATGTATCATTGATGCTGCCACAGCAAAGTTCAGGACTCCCTGCTCTGCCCGCTTTGTCAACTGTAACAAATTATTTTTGCATGCACTGCAAGATTCTGCATCCCATCTGCCATTTTGATTGTCAAAGCAGTTTTTTTCCCTTCAACTTTACCCTTTTCCATTAAAACGTAAGCTTTGCACTTTAAAACGTCACTGAGGGGAGGAGAGGGTGACAGCAGCAAAGGCCCTGAGAAAATAATTAGGCTCTTTTAAAAAAAAAAAAACAATCTAATCAGTTTTGAACAAAGAGTGCATGTGAAAATCTTTTTTAAAAAATTAAAAAAAAATTTTTTAAAACTTGCATGATGCGGAGAGGGGAGAAGTGTCGCCATGCACCAGCAGATGTAATTCTGTTTGCAGGCAAATGGCGATTGATGCAAATAAATAAATAAATGTGCAGAAGTGCAGGTGCAGGCGGGTTTGCACCAACCGCAGATCGCAGTCTGGACAAAGCGGACATCGCGTTACATAAGACAGCAAAGGACAAAGTGTTAACGTGAGATAAATTTAGAAAAAATAATAATAATAAAAACAGTATTAAAAAAAAAAGGTCTCACCATCGGACGGGGGATGAGGATTTCCGTCTTGTCGCCGTCATTCTCCTTGTCCACTTTCTGTCCCGCCACAGGCTGGAAGCTGATCTTCACCATGGCTCCCGGTGTGTTCAGGTGTCCTCAGCTGGACCTCTGGACCTCTGGACCTCTGGACTGTCTCCCGGAGAGGCGGGGGGTCGATGCTGGGAGACAAATGAATCAAGTCCCACCAAACCGCGTCTGCAAGGCCGCCCTGCTCTCTTCTCCCCACCGCGGGGCCGTTCAGCTGTTTTTGTCTCTCTCCACCGGAAGTGCGAGGGACTGCATTTTTTTTTTCCTCCTCCAATAAATTTGGTTCTTAAAGGACCAGTCCGGAGTTTTGTTTCTTTTTTTTCTGTTCTTTTTTCCTTATAATTGAGCTCCAATCAATAAAACTATATTATTGCTGTAATGTTCGCATTTTGTCGTCTTTTCCTGCCGTACGGTCACCGACGGGGACATTTTAAACGCAATAATCACATAACAACGGTGCATTAGTCAGACCTGCTAAATGGGTCACATAGGAAATCTATTTGCAGCTCCTCTCTGCTATAAAACGTGTCAGGGCGCCAACATCGCCATCATTTGCAATCTGATCGGATTTATAAAAGTGCGATCACGTGGTTATGATACTCAGTGTCCTGCTGTTGCTCCTTGCACTTTCACACCAAGACCACAAACTTTGATGTAGTTCACGAATCAAAACAAAACTGTTGATAGATGTGAGATGGTGAGCAGGGGAAGGATGGCGTTTGCAAAGTAACATGTTTTAGGTTACACCTGTTCTGCATAAATAAGTATTTTCTAGCACAACTATCTTAATACGTTTGAAAAAAGACAAAACTGACTATAACTTTTCAACAAGATATAGGTATATAGTGCAATTATCTTAGTACACTTGAAATAAGATATAACTAAATTATTAGTAACTTTTCAGCAAGATATATTAGCATGTTTCAAATCAATAATGTCTTAATATTGATTTTTTAAAAATAAAGTATAAGTTTCATTGACAGATTATTTCACAATTAGCATAGGGAAAAGTCTTGCTATAAGTGAAATAACACGCCATTTATATACATTTTTAAAATGATATATATTAATTACTGACTTGAAACAAGCTCTTATGTCTTGTTGGAAAGTTACTCCTAAGTCAGTTTTATCTTATTTCAATTGCACAAACTCTCAATTGGATTTCAGTCTGGAGTTGGACTTGGCCATTCCAGTTCAAGAACATACTTCGATCTAAGCCAGAGATGGATCACACTAATAGCTTATTCCCAGCCCTTTGCAGAGCTGAATGAACACTGATGAGGAAATTTAGCGATTTAATTCAGTTGTGTAGGAAAAGAAATACATCTGAAAGTTGCAGGATATTTCTCAAGGACTGGACTTTATCCTTCCTGATCTAAAGCACTGAGTTGAAGCGTTAGTTGTCCCTCTGGAAGGTGAACATCCAGCCCATTTTCAACTCTTTTAGAGGTTTAAACATGCTTCTTTCAGTATTGCCCTATTCTAAATTATACCACCATCTTAGCACAAGACAAAATACAATGCTGCCATTATGTTTCATTATCTGTTTCTATCTTAAAGTGATTTGAATGTTTGCCAGACAACTAAGTTTTGGACTCATTTGACTAGAACACATCCTCCTACACATTTCACATGTTCTCCACATGACTTATGGTAAACTTTAAATTGTATTTTTTAGTTGTATTTTGGTATCCCTTTGTTTTTTTCTTGTCAAATCTGTAGAGTGCTCAACTATCAGCTGATGAAGACAAATACTACTTGGGTTCAGTCAGAAAACTCATCAGTTCTTCCCTCCAGTATGCCATGGAGATTTCTTATTAAATATCATTTGTATTTATGAACTTTTATTTACCGTATTATTTATATTTAACAGAGAAACATCTATAAAATGGTATAAAGTCTGCTAAAAAAATTAAAAAATCAGCCTCCAAACTTTTCAAAGTCCATCCCAAACTACCAGAAGAGGCATAAAAACCCTGTTAGGAGAATTTCAGAAAATAACTTTTTAATTGTTCATGTAACTTGGGAAAAATATTTACTTCATCTTGCAGGTTTATTGTATTTTTGCCTTTCTGGAACTCAGGGAGGGTTTAGATAAGAACGGAGCGCTCCTCAGTTTTCAAGGTTTCAGAGGTTTTTGGCAACATAATGCTGAGCCAGAAACGCTGGTTCCCAGATTCCCTGTGAGAAACTTTGTGACAAGATTCATATAAGGTAGTGACTCTAATTAGAACATGGCAGACTGAACAGACAGTGAGCATTTCTGCTTACTGGTCTCCTTCTTGCAAAAATTAACAAAGTGGTGTTTGAGTGAAAAATCATCAATCTCTTCCTGGAAAGTAAAAGTGACAGTTCATTAGGGGAAACTCCTGTTTTCTTCATTTGAATTGTTTCCATCATCACCCCATAAAATACTGCAGGTGGACCCTGGATCTGGCTGTAAAAATGATTAAAATGGTAATTTTCTTCTCTTTCCTGTTTTAGCACAGTATTCTACAATATAGAAAATATTTACTTGTGATTAAGTCTGTTAATATTGGAAAGGCCTACTTAAAAAATAAAGACTGACAGAAAACACTCTCTACAAACTTGTAAACTAGTCACACCTCCAAAAATTTTAATATTGTTAAAAAAAATTGAGTCATTTTTTTTTGTCATTTCATAAAGTGAAATATTTATTAAATGGATATATTACACAGCGTGAACATTTTCATTCTGTGTAATTATTATGGCTTATGAGCAGTAAACCAGGCATTTCTGTCTAAATGATTTTTATAACAATCTTACCTAATGTTCCGCTTTTAGTGACACACAAAATGTTTCATTATTTTTTTTGTCAATAAAATTGTCAAGGAAAGAAAGCTTTCAATATTTCCCTCTAAGTTTCATTTTCTGAAATAAGTGGAAAAAATATAAAACTTTTTCATATTTAATGCTTTTTTTAAAATAAAAAAAAGCCTTTACGTCATTTCAGAAGCAAATTTAAACCTGAAAAAAGTAAATCACCATTTCTGACAGTTAACATGTCCTTTTATTATGCTCAGGATGAGTTTTACTCCCATGAATAAAGCGCGACACAGCTGCGTTTTATCTCAAATGTTTATTTAATTGTTGGGCCCAGGCCTTTGACACATCAGAAAGCTCCCACACACTCGCTGCCGAGACTGGAGATAAAGTCAGCACACTACCGTAAACTGTCAAGGATTCGTCTTGTCATTTCAATACTGGAAGGGAGACGGGTTGGGGGGGCAATTCCAGTACAATCTTTTAGTGCAGCATCATGCAGAACCAGTGAAGCAACATGCATGTTCAGAGTGAACTGGGAACACCAGGCTCTTAATGTAGTGTTTTCTGCTCTGAGATGCTTTTTAGGACGTCACTCACTGCAAATGAAGACAATATATGTGGTTTAAATCAGTTGTTCTCAGTTTCAGCAAACCCAAAAGCACTCTGCTACCCACAATGCTTTACTCTCACCATTGTACTGGAATTATAAAAAGGCTCAAAACACAAAGAGGAGGGTGACGGTGAGAGCATTATAATCTGGTCCCACTTGAAGCTCACAAACTGTGGGCGGGGGGCCTAACATGGCACTCTGATGTTACAAACCGAAGCGGTAAAAAAACAGGGAGCAGAAGAGAAAAACCGCCCCGGTGAGGAGAAACGAATCACCCAGCACCTCGCAAAGTGCAAACACACGCGCTTTAATGTTGCTGTTAATGCTCTGCTCTTCCCTCCACTCCCCATCTGCACTGCAGCCCTGCACATTTTCTGCAGAGATCCTCAAAATGTAAATGAACAGACCCAGAGCTGTTACTGTGACATTCCTCTGCTGTACAAATTGTTAAAGATCCTATAGGTTAGCTAAATGTGAGCTGGCCCTTTAAGTTATGTACAAAGCAACCCAACCAGCAATCATTTCACCAGTAAAATGAAATGCGGAAACAATGTCACTTTTCTTGAGCTTCAGAAAGTAACTTGATAACAACCAAAAACAGTTTGTTTGAGGTGATATATATATATATATATATATATATATAATATATATTTATGTCAAGGTTAAACAAAAATCTACAAAGCAAAAAAAAGGCATATGTACACGATCACCCTGTCCCAGATAATTAAAAAATAAAAATGACCCAAATCACAGGCTTTAACTACTTTATGCCCTACAACCCTCCCTCCTCAGCTGTGCTTCAAGCGCTGTGTCACACAGGAGGTAATAAATGGTTCTGATGGCATCTGGTTGCTTTGTTAGATGAAGGCCAAGATGCAAACCAAAGCGGCCGCTGGGATGCGCATGAATCTGAAAGTAGCGGCCAGAGGCTGCAGCACCGGCGCCGGCCATGGACCTGTTGTATTTCAAGGCATGCAACAATAGTTCTGAAGCTCCTGTTCGTACCGTTTATCCCAATGTCTTCAGTGGCGGCTTGTGTCCGCATGTCTTATTATTATTGTTATTATTATTTGCTTGTGTGCGTATCTGATTATTGTCACACCTCTCAGAAAGCCTGCCTTAGTTTGGATTTGTTCTTTGTGTTGTGGCAACATAATAAATCATCATCATCAGCAGCAGCAGCAGCAGCATCTACTAGTATTTTCTGACATCTTTTGAAAGAAAGGATAAAAACTAAAAATCTTTAATGTTCTGAGGGGCAGACGAGCTGGCGGCTTCCTGGTGAGCTGACGTGGGTTGGTTTTGTTTTTGTTCCTGTTATTGTTCAGAAACCAGAGCAGCTGCTGCCGATGGCTCCGTGAAGCAGACGCCGTCTGGATGTTTTCCAGACCGGCTCCTGGCGGCTCTGTCCTCGCCCGGCCGCTCGCCCGGCCGCTCGCCCGGCCGCTCGCTCGCCCCCTCAGGCCTCCTGCGGGGCGGTCCTCTTCAGGTCCCTGATCTGTTTGATTAAGTAAGTCTTTTCGTCGTTGAACTGTTCGTCCTCCGTTCTGTCGTTCTGGAACTTGCTGAGAAACTCGATGAGTTTGGCCTGGTTCTTCAGCAGGATGTCCAGGATGGGCTGCGTCTTGTTGGGGTTGGCCACAAACACCTGGAGATGGACGAGGACAAAAAGACGACGGTCGATGCAGCCGTGTTTTTAATGCAAGAATGTAAGCTAATCATTACATATTACAGGCTAGTGCTGAGCAGTATGCCTTTAAATTAACATCTAAGAATTGTTTCCTTTCTAAAAAAAAAAAAAGCTGGATCATATTTTCAAAACATCCTTATATTTTAGTAATCTGGGAGTTAAGCTGAATTAAAAGTCTAACTAAATACAAGCTGTAAAATGTGATGGGAAAACAAAATGGTATCACTGAGCCCAACTAGTGCAACTGTGGGAAAAAAAATTAAATCTTTATGAACAAAAAAATTGATTAAATTGATGCATTGCCCAGCCTTATTAAATGTACAGCTAAAAAAATAAAAAATATTGCATAAAAGTGTGACATTTCTTGTCAGTCATCTCAGAAAGTGAAGCCCATATTATATTAAATCATCACATAAATATTTCCTGAGCTTCTGTTTTTTGTAATTTTGATGGCTTAAGGTTTATAAATAGTGAAAACTCAATTTGAATGATGTAAAAAGGGTAATAATTGGAAACTCATGATGTCACACCCTAATCAGCTAAGTAAATCGAAACACATGCTAAGGATTCCTGAGCCTTTAAACGGTTTCTGACTCTGGGTCAGTCGCTACACAACCAACCACTAGAGGACCACTGCTGTCATCGACAACGTTCACAAGGAGCTAAACCTCCAAAAGGTCATTCCTGAAGAAGCCTGTTGTTCAGTTTGGTATCCAAGCATTTTAACTGCCTTTATGCAAAAGTGATCAAACAGCTGCAGCCCTTTGTCACAGTTCTCAGTTATCCCATAAATGCCCACAGTAAAACGATGAAGCATCGAGACGCAACTGAAGAAAAGTAAGAAACTTCAGAGCAGAAAAACCTGAGATTTTCCAGGTCCATAAATTGAGGGACATTTCACAAACTCTACACACTCACAAACATTTCCTACAATATAAAATATCTAATCCATCTTCAGTCTCTGACCAAGTATCGCTCAGCTTTACCTTAAACACATGGAAAGCCTCAAACTGGATGTTGCGGCTTTTGTCCCGTAGCAGATTCATCATTAGCTTGAGGTTCTCCGGCTTGCTGATGTATTTCGTCATTATGGTGAAATTGTGCCTGTCGAGAAGCAACTCCCCGAGCAACTAGACAATTTTAGAGAGACAAAGTGAAGCATAAATTAAAAATGCTGCAATTCTGTTCGTTAAGCCAAACTAGAGTAATTATTCTGATTTTACAACTGAAGGTCCTCTCTTTTTAGGGTCAATAATGATCAATATAAATCTGTATTGTGAACTGAATATAAGGTTATATCTATTGACTATGCTTCATTTATAGTCATAGTATTCAGATAATAAGTCAAATAAACCTCAAAGGAATTTGCTTCAGTTAAAATAGTATTTTTTTTGTCCAACCACTAGATGGCAGACATGAGGTAACGGATGCATTGGGAGAAACCCAACTCTCTTCCTTAAATAACTCTCTAAATAGAGTTGCCTCACTCTGAGATCTCTTTATACGTGCAACCTGGGGTTCTTACCTTGAGGGACTGCCGTTTAGTCACGTAGTTTTCTGAGTGTAGTAACTTTTCATATTCACTGAAAAACTGGAGGAGGCGGAGAGAGAAACATGGCTGTGGTTAGAGACGAGAAGGAGATCAAGCACAGACTTTCACAGCGTTTTCTCCGTCTGATACCGACACACACACAAAACAATCTCCCACACAATCTGACAGTTACTTTGTGTTCTCATGCTGCAAACGGTGTCCCAAATGGCTGCTTTGGACTTGTTAAGGAGGAAGTTGGTGACAAGCTGATCATCCAGACAAAGTGTTCATCTGCTGCTCTTAAAGTAATCTGAAGTTCTGGGCTTCAGTGGAAAAAGTGAACCTGAAAAGTTCAACAAGCAGCTGCAGATGTCTTCTAGAAATCTATTATAACTGAAGTTTCAATCAATTGCAACTGGTTTTGCAAAGCGTTTTCATATTTAAACCCTTAAAACTTCACTCTGTGCTTAGAGAGTTGTGTGTGAACTCACTCTGTCATAATGCTGCTCCAGAAACTCGGCACTCAGGAGCTTGTGTCTTGTGAGGAGGTCCTGGAAACAGAAACACATACTGTATGTTTACGGCCGTAAACGTTTCGTTTGATCTGCGTACGTCAGACAACATGTTCAGCACTGGACGGCATCAAGGATCATCCTCAGAAATGCATTCAAGTTTTGCTCCAAATTAAAGAATATTTAAACAGCCTAAAGATAAACATAAACAGAGAAAATGTGCATTAGCTGATGTGCTTTTCAACAATCACTTAGCTTGTAAAAAGGCTGCAACAAAAAATTATTTTAGCTATCGACCAATCAAACTGTTTTACAATTAACCTGATAAATCAGTAGCCTTTTTTATATTGAATATTAAAAATATTCAATATAAATCCCTGTTAAAGAAGAAATTACATATTTTAATGCATAGAGTGCAATATCAGCATTTCTTTAATGTAAACCTGATCATTTGTAGCAGAGGATGCAGCTACAGCTAAAGATATCCTGCCAACATCAACATGTGAAAAGCTCAGCTTTAATAATTGGATAGCAAAAGGTAATTAATTTTGTTTTTCACAGAATTTGAAAACTATTCACAAGTTTTGTTTTTAAAATCTTAAATGCAAAATGTTCATATTTTTGGAGAGTTTTGTCTTAGTTACTGCTCTGAATATGTTCTTTCAGAAAATCGTCTTTTTTTTGTCTGAATCCTCCAGGTAACGATGAATTGATTATTAAATCAGCTAACAATTATTTCAATAACTGATTTATCACAATTAATCACTCCAGACCTAGACTGCAGAAAGGCAGACTCTTAATTCTTTAATGCAGCATAAGATATTTTGGAAAGCAAAGTGGCAGTAAAGAGGTGAAGCTGCCACAGATTTGATGGCATTATCATTATCCCCTAAATGCATCTAAATCTGAGTCGCTCCAACAGAAAATTAATTATAAACACCTCATTGTAAAATTATCATTTTGCTTTAATAAAACAGGTAAAACATCCTGCAGCAAAGCCATTTATAATAGTGACATTAATAACCTCCATTTTCATAAAATAACCTAGACACAATTATAAGATTAGATGGAAGATGGGTTAATGATGCACTTCAAAATAATATTTTAGTCGTATTATTCTTATTGAACACCAGAGCTAAAGCTGCTTGATTCACCATCAGCTGCTTGACTTACTTTGAAAGTGGCAAATGCGTCGGAGGCGATGTCGAACGTGGACATCTCCACGTATCTGAAGAAGTCGTAGAACTGCTCCGACCACAGCGTGATCTTGGCCAGTGGCTCGTGTCTGATGCATTCCCTCAGCATGATGCCGCAGTTCAGGGCGATGTCCGGAGACTCGTACCTGCAGGAAGCAGTGATTTACCGTTCAACACCGAGGTCTGCAGCCCTTACAATGCAAAGAGACGTTTTTACCCTCCGTCAAGCTAGGAAGCCATTTAGAGCCACAAATTTAGCATGAAATGATCGGAAAAAGGGCAATTTATAATTTCTGATAAACGTGCTTATTATTTTTAAAGAATTGTTTTTATTATTTTAAAATAAATAAAATATGGATAAATTTTCTTTTATGGAATATTGACATTTGCGGAAAATATGTCAATAAATAAAAGCATATATTTGCCAAAATAAAGACGAAAAATTGTTTTAAAAGTAATTTCAGTGTCATTTTGATGTGGAAATTCAATGAAATTGTTCTTTGAAAAAAAAACAACACACATTTGTTTTATATTTTTCCTCTATAAGACAATAATTGGGTCTTTATCAATATTTAAGCTCTTGTGTAAAGTCCAGAGTCACTTTGTTAGACCCCTGGTTTAACAGATGGTAACTATCTGGATGCAATTATCTGATTAGCTACAATCTTCATCATCAGGTGTTTAAAAACAAAGTTTGAGGTAGAAGAGATTCTAGAGAGGAAAGTATTTTACAGCACATCAAAACATGTCTGCAGTTCATTTAGGCTGCAAAAGAGTGAAAGAGAGCAAAACCTCAAGAAACATCAAAAAGGCTGAACGTATTACCACAACTTTAATCATTTAGAACAAATTTTAAAGTGTACTAAACATGAAATAAAATAAAAGCTTTAAAAAAAACATCTGCCTGGACTCTTACCCCTTCAGCAGCATGAAAAGGATGTTTTGCTGGGTACACAGGTATTCTACAGTAGGTGTCCGAGTGCCGATCTGACGCCTCAGGATGTTGTTGAAGATCTGGGCTACGTCCTTTTTACCCTGTTAGCGACAGAAACATAAAAACATTAACTAATACCACAGATGCTTGAGATAAATCATGATGAAACTCAAGCTTCAAGTTGTATTTTTGATGCTATTAGGAGTCTTATAATCATTAATAGATTCAACAATATTAGTCTGACTATTTGAGAATGTCAGAAACGGTAAGTGTAGCACCGTTTTGTCATTTTTAGGCTGTTTCTGATGCAAATCATAATGTAAGTTATTGTCAGCCAGAGAGGAAGAGCTAATGGACACAAAACAAAAACAACTATTTCATTCAGATCTTTTCTAGGTTCTTCAAAGCCTTTTTTGTTTCTGTGCAGCAACAAATACAACCATCTGCATCCAGAAGAAATGCTTATTTAGACATTTTAGCTGATATGCCAGTTTTGTCAGAGCAACTTCTCTTTATTTACGATTCCCTGTTGAAGAATTTGTACCCTTTGACCTTTGAAATTCATGACGTCTTAATCACACCAGCCTATTTTTAGAGGTGGGTTTTATGTAACAAAACGATAAATGGCTTAAAGAGATTTTTAGAACCAAAAAGTTTAAGGTGAAAGCGTGATGTGCGCTGTGTTCACTCAACAACTTGTCGAACCAGGAAAGCAAAAACTTGATGCTGCCACCACCATATTCCACCTCATGTAGGTGTTTATTAATACAGCTGTTTTAAGTTTGGAGCCAATAGTTGACAATATAATAATGATGTTGATGTGACTCATACGCCACTCGTCTTATTTTTGTCATTACGTCAATTCATTTTTCTCATCTGCAGAGCAAAAATGTTTCTGCAGGAACCCCAGCTTTTTGATTTGAAAGTGTCCATCATGCAGCCACAGGAAAGATGTGGGTTCACAACAAAACATGAGAACTTTTAAATCCCTGTCCCGCTTCTGTCTTGTATAATTTGTAATTCCTGATCAGCTCTTTGTCTGAAGTAAGGAGGATGTGCCAGTGTAAAAGAGGAAATGAGCACAATGACTCATAGATAAGGTGAGTCAGAGCAGCCTGAAGCAGCTGCCTGACATTTTCCAAAGAAACATGAGTTTACACACGTATCAACACCGGCACATCCGTCATGAATAACCATATTTCTCTTCTGCAGTGTAGTAAATCATATCTCTACTCATGCAGCATCCTGCGTTTCATAGCACATTAAAGTAACTATGCTGCCTTACGTTGTTATAAAACTGTTGTATATATCAAAAGTAACTTAAAATAAATTCTACTTTATAATCTGGAGTGTTGAAATTGGGCTTCTGTCTCTTTAAGAAGCTCCTGCTCTTACTGACGCGCCACCTTTAGCATCACAACAATCCTACTCATCATGCCGTTTACGCCATGAGAGACGCGAAGATTTCTCACAAAAAAATAAAATAATCATAGCCACAACATGGCTATGATTGGGAATAACATTATAACATGATAAAACCAAAAGAGGTTGATATTAAACAATGCTCCCCTTTAAATAATAAAGAATCATCCAAAACATTTAATATTTTCCTTTTTCCCGTTCCCTCCATCTCACTCAGATTGGCCGGTCAGGATAACAAACTTGGCTGAACGATAAATTGTCCCATAAGCTTTTGCTATAAATGATAATATTGCTATTTTGAGCCCATTTTCAAGTAATGTTATAGAAATAACATAATAAAGCAAGAAGACATCCTTAAAGATCAATAAACTTTAAATTCTAAAACATTTAACACTGGAACTGGAAGACATTTTAAATATCCAAAATAAAGACATAATATAGAAATAATAAAAATCTCTGTAAATCAAATAGTTCTTCAAAAACAGGTCTAGTTGAGACCAAGGCACCAGACTGAAGACTTTGGTCATCCAGTTTTTGGTAGGAAGAGAAAAACATCAAGTTATGCTAATTATTGAAATGATTTAATTTACCCTGTGATTAACAGATTTTTATTGCGACAGGCCTACATAAAGCTAAGCTGTCACCTCGAAGTCGATGAGCTGCAGGTCGGCGATCAGGGTGCTGAGCAGGCCGCTGTTGTAAAGCTCCTGGGCCAACTGTGCCACTGCTTCCGTCTGCGGCTCCTTCTCGTTCGTCCCGTACAGGATCTCCTTCATCGCCACCAGGCTCTTCGACACTTCCTCTGCAGCCTGAAACATCACAAACATCTGTTCACGAAGCCGCTCCACTCAGCAGGAAACTGGACATGTTTACTGCTCTGGACTAGAACATTTTGTCAGGTTGGGATCTACAAACCATGAAAATGGTTTTTATTATCAGTAATGCCAGCAGTGCTAATATCTGTGAAGCATAAGGAACTCCGCTTCTCTTCGATTATTGATGGTGATTTCGTATTTAAACTGGGGGTTCAGCAGAGAGGAGTCAAAAAGTGTCTTTAGGACAAATTACAAATGTCTTTCAGTGGCTCAGCAGAGAGTCCTGACCTGAATCCTCTAGTCAGAGGTCTGAAAAAGGCTGAGCTCCGATATTTTCCATTTAAACTGATGGAGCTGTAGAAGAAATCGGCTGAAGATCGCCATGTCAACATGATGCCATCATATTCACGAAGCTCTGAGGCAGCGATTGCTGCTAACAGCACTTCATCAGACTGTTAAAGGCTGTGAATACGTTTTTGATTTCTTAGTTTATTTTTTTATACTGTATGCTTGCAAAAAACATGTAAAATACTGTAATGTGTATTTAATCCATTTTTGACTGTGAAGCAAATGAGGACTTTCTGGCGCGCTGTGACCTGGAAGTAATGGTTCCGGTTTGGTTCGTACCTCAGTTTTCAGGTCACGACTCAGAACAACAGCAAAAAGGAAACCAGATGCAAGGTTTCACTTTTTTCATATAAACAATATAAATAAATAATCACATTTTTTTTAAGAACTGAGATATAAACCATTAATGCCACAAGAAAGCTCTAACATGTTGAAATAAATCTGATCTAATTTCAACCAAACATGAGACCTGCAGGTCATAAATCAAATAACTGATGGCGACTGAAGCAGCAGAAGGAGCAGAGATCTGACAGTCTGAAAGTTTCGAGTTCAGTTCCAGCTTCCTTCCCTGCCAGATGTCGACGTGCCACTAAACACTAAGTCACCTACCAATCTACTTATCGACGACGTCTATAAGCTGAATGAGTGAAGAACAGAAAGCAGGCCAGGAATGTTAGTTTCAGGTAGTTTTGCACCAACTTCATACATGTTTATAAGGCGATAAAGATTTTAAAAGGTTCTCTGTAAATAATAATAAAATCTTCAGCACTTACATGAGGTGAAACATCACCAGATGATTTATTTAGTGTTCACCGGAGTTATTAAATCAAAGGTGAGACATAATCTCGCTAATTATCAGAAGTTGCTAAGCAACAAGCGATATGACGCAACGGCTTTCTGATAATTTTACAAACTGCTGATTAAAAACAAGCCGGTCCTGCGTGTCGTTGGCGTCTCCAAAGCCACACGCCAGGCTTCATACTGAGCATATTTACACAGCTGCTGCTGCTGTGAACAGATTCAGACGTTTCCCTCTGGCATTACAAATATGCGTGAAATGAATTCCCATCTGTACTGCGACGGTTCGTATTAATACATGTGTTGTGTTAATTAGGGGTGAGACAATTAATCGGATTAATCTTCAACTAATTTAGCAGTCATTTAATCATTAACTCGGGTATATAGGCTCAGCTGTTAGCTGAAAGAACAACAAAATCGGAGCAGTAAATAAGTCAAAACTATGTAAGAAATACACAAACTTTGCATTTCAGAAGGAAAACCTTATTTGTCTGTAAAAAATGTTCTACCCAGTCAAGCAGGAAAACTTTTCACATGTTGATGTTAGAAGATTTTGTTTTGCTGCAGGTGATCAAGTACAAAGGAATTCTGTTAATGCATTTTAGGTAATAAAATGTTCATCTTTTTTATATTTGCATTTTTATGCATTTCCAATGTAAGAAAAAGCTTAAGTAGTTCATAGAAAATCTTCAAAATGTGCCAATTTTTTATTCCAATTAATCAAAATAAGTGAGTAGAATAAAGTGATCTACTACTGCCATAAACAGAAAACTATTTAAAGATTTGATTAGAGAAAATGGCATTCAAATCTAATAAAGAACAAAAAGTTTTTATATGATTTAATCATATAAAAATCATTAAGTTTAATGAGTTAAAGGCTCAGACTTTGCTTTAACAGATGTCTAAATGTAGATGATTTGGATCGGTATGAGGGATGAAAGTTGATTGTGACGCCCCAAACTTTAACGCACGAGCACAACATTCAGGTTGTGTTGGAAACAGGTCGGACTGCAGGGTCTCTTTTACCTTCTCTGCCTTTTTATCGGAGATGTCGTGCTTCTCCAGCACGGTCATGCTGTCCTTAAGGTTCTTGACGATGTCCGCAGGTGACTTGTGGGACTTGCCAAAGGGAAAAGGCATGGCGGAGCGTTACCACGAGTGACCAGGCAGCGGACTGTCCACCTGAGGAAGGAAATGTACAAAGTTATAGGAACCTTCTGTCCAGATACTGTAGTTAGCCTGTTGAAAACCCCCATTAATATCCGATTCAAGGGTAAATGGAGGGAGAGGTGTATCATTTTACTTCCTGTACGCATCACTTCTAAATCTGACCTGTAAATCGTTCCCATGTAGAGATTAAACCTGGTGAATCACCTGGTTAAAAGATGAATAATCGACCATGACCTCATCTCAGACCTTTGTATGGGCCTGATCTCTCACTCAGAACTCTAAGCCGTCAAGCTTTTATTAATAAAACACGCCTATAAGATTTTTCCATAACGGAAAACTCTGTAGTTTTGGATCAGACGTAGGAATGGCTGATCCAACAGAATCACACGCACAACCCCGACCCACCCAACCAACTCATCAGGACTTTATGGTGACATTTATATTTCAGATCACAAAATGAGAGCTTAACGAAAACAAGATAAACACATTTGTTAAACCTTTAAGTCCTAAACGATCCAGCCAAATGTGAAGTACCATAATTCTGCCACACTTTTCGCTACCTAAAAAGTTTCAACGGTTTCAGAAAGGGGAGACGTTGCGCTTTCCAGCCAGTATGGGGTTATTACGGGAATTTCACGCCCGCCGTAGCAGGAACCGAAATTAACATGAGGGCCACTCTTTCAACAGACAGTAAATTACGAAAATAACTCGGTAGATATAAGATGATGTGTTAGAGACCAACCGCTTGTTCTGCTGTCATCCTCTAAATCTGGAGCGGTCGCCACTTTCTCCTCTGTCTGGACAGAGTCCACATTTAGAAAGCAATGCTCGCTCCAGGAATATAATGTTTGAGCAGCAGCCAAGTGGGAGATGTATTTATAAATATGCGTGTGTCATGTGTGACTAAGCTGCAATATAAAACCGTGTCTCACTAATGACCTGTGCACTTTGACATGCCAACGTCTCTGCTGACCCAGACACACCTCGTCGTCAGCAGGCGGCCAAATCCGTCTTTTCCACGGGGCTAAAGCTCGTTAACGTAGCCGCCAGGCTGCGGTCCAGACTCCCTACGCCTTCCTGCCCCACTTCAGCAACAGTGACGCAAATGAGGAGGCAACACATATGGCAGGTTCAAGACCTGCAGGTCGCCGCTTACCCTCCACAAGTCCTGATCCAAACTGTGTGCTGTTGAAAACTAAGAGTACTTGGATCCATCAGAAGACGTTCTCATAACGGCTCGCTTCAGAAAGTCAATATCAATGATATTAAATGATCGATCAAATGACCGGGCATTTCATATTTAAAAATTACATCGTCAAATGGACCCGAATCATAAAGTGATGTGAAAATGTTGGTATTTTAAGGACAAAAATGGCAATAATACACATTACAAAAAACATCAGGCAAATCATTTTTTATAAATCAGTTTCTTTCGATTAAAAAAAAGTATGGAAATTTAACTAAAACCACATCTGCTGAATGTTTGGTTAAAATATGTTTGTTTTTCATTCAGTGGGTAGAGAATTAAGAAATTTTACTCAAGTGAGAGCAGCGATACTTCATAATAGAATTACTCAAGTAAAAGTAAAAAGTACAGCATAGTGAAAATACTAAAAGTACTTAAAAAACGTTACTCAGGTAAATGTAATTGAGTAGATGTAAATAGTTACTACCAACTCTGCCCACAGCTAAGGCTGCAACTAATAATTTGGCTCGTCAGCAGGTCCATGTGATTTTTGAGATTATATTTTAACAAAAAACCACAAACATGACTCAAGGTCAAAAGAAAAACATATTGCAGCAAGTAACATTTAAAGTGGCTGACATAGTGTGAGAAATCAACATATGCTGAGCTTGTGATTATTCTCTAAATGAGTCTCATAAAATTTTAATCTACTATAAGGATTTCTTTTTATATATCTACTCTTTAACTTTACAAGAGTTGTTGTTTTCCATAACTTTGACTTAACTATTTTATCTGCAAAATGATAATATGCATGGATCAAATTTACATTAGGTGGCCTTGGAAAACATATACTAACATTTGTGTATAGAGGAGTACAGTTTTGTAATACTTTTGCTCTTGGTCAGAACCATAAAGAATCTTCTTGTTCTTTGGAAGACTAGGCTTGATTAGATCATGAACACTGATTGATCTAAAACAAACATTACCAACCTACAGTTGTGAAACCACAGATGATGTCAGTGTGTTTTGCTTTTAGCACAATGTGCCTGCTGGTTATAAATGAGCTTCATCAAAGACATAATTAAAGCTACACATAATTTTAAAAGAACCCAAATAAAAACCTATTGCAAAAAGTTCATATAGCTGAAATTAGGATTCAAAACCTGATGCTGCACAGGAAGAACCCAAACATATCAGCGTGGCACAAGCAGCTCAACCTGCAGCATATTTCACATTTACTCGGGTCAAACTGGCTCCATTCCTTGCAGAAACACAAGCGCGGTGTTGACTGAAGTGTCTACATCTTCCTGAAAGCAAATAAAGCTGAGAGAAATCCAGTAAACCTTCCACACACACACACACACACACACACACACACACACACACACACACACACACACACACACACACACACACAC
>CAEGAF010173604.1:0-38937 GCA_903067075.1 Micropoecilia bifurca | reverse complement strand
AATGCCAACATTTATTGCTTTACAGTGTCTCTTGTATTTTTTTAAGCTTCACAAGAATATATATATATAAAAAAAATACTTTGAACGTGCAAATTTATATAGTCTTGAATCTTGGGGTTGAGAGAGCTAAAAAAATGATTACTAATGCTCTACTCAGTTAAAGCATTAAAACTGAGAATATCTCACTTTTTGTATTAATTCTGTCAAATGAATTAAAATAAATGTCCAGTCAGGCTGATGTTTGATTTTTGTCTTTGCCAGAGAAACATGACGACACTGCTTGACCTGAAGAGTAGTGTGCTAAGGCAGGTCCAGAGGAGCCAGTCTCTGAGGAGTCGGAGGGAGGCCCCGCCCACTGCCAGCAGTCCCCTCACACACTGTCCTCCTGAGCCCTTACCTCGCAGGTGAGTCACTGTTGATCACACAAACACACGTCAACACACACGAGATGTTGTAAAATGTCATCCTCTCATCATCTGGTCTACAACCTCAGATGAACAAATTATTAAGTTGAGTCAATATTTACTCAACATGACGAAGCTGAAATTCAAAAGTAATGTGTAGAAAAGCTGCTAAACTCTTGAGGACATCTTGCAGGAATTATGATTTTAAGGTAATTGCCTTCTGTCCTAAATTGTGGGAGAATTTTGACCTTTGTTGCTTCACAGATACTTCTTAAGCTCCATTTAAATTACGACTTATCGTTATTTTAAATGTACTCTTTTCATAACTGCTTTGAGTTCTAGTTTTACAATTATAATGTCAATAACTTTTACATTTTATGCACCAAGTAAAACCAGAATGACTGGATGTGTATAATTGTTTTTGTTGTTTTTTTTGCCATTTATGTTCATATAATACGATTCGAACTAAACAGTAAAACTTCTGCGAAATACATTGGTAAGAAGACTGACAAATGAATTTATTTCCACTTGGAAACAATGATTTTACTGTGAAATGATGGATCCAAAACCTTCCAAACTGGTAGGTCCAACAAATTTTTTATAATTTCAATCTTTATTGCTGTTGTCTTTGCTTTTCAACATCATGCTAACAGACACTTGAATGCTCCAATCAAACAGAGACAAACCTCTTGCTTTTACATAGTTAATTAAAGTTGACGATAATCCGTGTTTTTGATTTAAAACACCTGACTGAATCATAAGCCTTGCTTAAGATTAAACATAAGTGTTCAATCTGTACAAATCTATATTACTTTGTCTAAAACCGGCAGCTACTGCTTGACTTATTATTCGCTTGATTGTTCCCATTACGGATAAGTAATAGCTTCGCTTATGAGATTCTTTTTTTGTGAAAATAAAGCGCGGTCAAGGCACCTCGACAGATAATGACACGTCTTCAGAAATGGCAGCAAAAGCTCTGAAGTAATAATTCATGTTTGCTATTCATTTGTTTTCCACTGGCTGTGTTGCCGAAGCTGCAAGTCATAATTTCTTGCTGGCACAATGTGATAAAATATCACATTTATACCTAAGCCATGGCTCACTATGAAAAAGCCATCCTGACACAGACTTCCCCCCTGTGACACATTAACCACACGGTTACATGCACAGACAGGCTCTTCAGGGATATAAATGCTGCTTGCTTGTAAAGCAGCTTTAAAACGTGGTTCTGATGTCCAAAAGCTTCCCGGATTTATTTCAGTGATAAACGTTGCCTTCTCAGATCAGAGAGTAGCTTACAAAGCCACTATTATTTTTTAATTTCTCTCAGGTGTGATTTTAATTATTCCGGTCATGACTCTGCCAACGTGTTTTGTTTGAGGGGATCTTTCAATAGTTCAAGTGGTTTCAAGAAATAAATTTGAATTTTTAGGGTCTAAACTCAACCCTAACTTCATGATTATTCCGATTAGAAAGGCAGGGAGTATTTTCCACTTCCATGAACACAACAGACCACTAGTAGCATGAGGTTCTATCTCTGGTTTCTAAGACACTGTGCTAGCTACTTTGTTAGCCACTTAGGTTACTTAGAGAGCTTGAATCGGTTTTCTTTTCAGCTTTTGCTATAGGTTAATAAAATTCCCACTTTGGATGTTTATAGTCCGTGATCTGGCCTCGAGCAAACTATGTGAAAACAGCTTAGATAGATTAAGAAATGACTGGTGCCTGGTTACAAAGTATACACTTGCTTAAAAGTTAATATTTCACAAAAACAAATTTCCTTAATTTCAACGCTGAGATAAAAATTGCTTTTAATCAAATTACAAGGGTGGCAATCAGGGAGGAATGTCAGAGAGCTCACCAAGGACCCAATGGGCAGGCACTTCACAAATAAGCTGTGTATGGCAGAGTGAGTGAACAGACATCAGCTGCTTGAGCTAAAACATATCTTAGAAATCATAAGACCAGGACAAAAAAAGTTCTCTGATCTGATCAAACCAAAAGAGAAGTTTGTGTTTTGATCCTGATATTTGTAATACCTCAGTATTTTGACCACAGATGATTAGCGATGCTGTAAAAACCTCGTAGCAAATTATGCCTAAATAGTTGCCAAAGAGCTAGGCTTCACAATTGATTTGCCGGCATTTTGTGTCTTGATTGAACATCAACCTCAATGTCTACACTTATTCTATCATTTCCCATATTTTTGCATCTCTATTTGCTTTCCTTTTGGCAGCGTAGTTCTCACTATGCGGTTTGATATGATGACTAATAAAGTCTCTCAGGTGAAAAGAGTCATCTGATATTTTTCAGTCTCATTCTGAGCTTCATCTCAACCCAAAAGTGATAGTACGAACCTGAGGTTTCTATGGCAACCCAAATACAGGCTGCTGTCACAACGTGAACCTTTACTTATAAAGACAACTACATCTATTTTTTTACCAGGGAAGTTTATCGCAGGTATGTGTTGCATAGAGTTACGTTTGGGATTTGAATGATTAAAACTAGGCGTAAACGGTAATGGTCTAATTTGTTTTCTTTTTATTTAATCCTGTCATTTTTGTTTTATTTATTCTGTTTTAATGCCGCTCAAATGTGGTCTGGAGCTCTTCATTAGCGGCTGATCGGAGCTGACAGACTATGTCTCACCTTCTTCTCATTTTCCGTACCGGTTTCCTGGAGCTGTAGCCTTCCCACTGAGCCTCTGCCTGAGCGCTCATCATTAGATCCAGGCTGTTGATCTTTGTTATCCATTCAGACTGCTGCTGACCTGCCTGCACTCTCACTCTAATTGAGAATTTGCAAATGAGGCCGGGTAGATTTGGACTGCTTCGTTTGCAGCTGTTAGACCCAGTGGTAGAGTCTGTCGTCAGAGCTGAGGCTCTCTGAGTAGACGGTGACTGGCAGACAGAGGACGTAAACATTTAATTCAGTTGAGCGCATTATTACCTCTGTGAGAGCCGATCGTTAAATGTATGGAAAAAAAGAAAAAACATAACTCAGATGTGAGCTGGTCAGACTGTGAAGAAGATCCCACAGGATTTAGGTTTGATTGTATATTTCTGCTGGTTATTTACATGCTTAATCTTTCCTCCGATTGCTTTCAGCAGTGGCAAATGTGATATTTCACACTTAATTTGCTTTCGTTTTAAATCGGAAACCTGCGGAAATGTCTTTAATAGCTTTGACTCCTTGTTCTCCCTTTACTGAAGCTTATTGCATCTTAATATTGAAGAAAAAACTCCAATGAATTAGAATATTGTTAAGTAGGAATCCTGAATATGTCACATAGTAAAACATAGTTTTACTCAAAAGCTCATTTATAAAGTATTATTCCTCATGAAGCTAGAGATTAAAAAAAAAGTTGGTTTAGAAATTTAAGTCAAAAAGTAAAACTTACATATTTCATAGCAGCTAATGGAAACTGAATTTTATGTTATTGCCACACAACCATATGGAAGACAGGTGTCCAGTAAAATCACTGACATCTTCATGATGGGGGTAGGCCACAAAAAAGGCCTTGCTAATGGACAGACACATATCCAAAGCACAAATTTCAACTATTGTGTCCCTCCTGAGTTGAGGAAAAACTTAACTGTTTTCTAGTGTTGCACGGTAACACTTAAACACCTGTCATGAACATGAATAAACCTTCATGAATATTTATGACTGTTGTCATAAAGCGACATTTGGTAAATTACGACACTTTTAATACAAAGTTGACATTATTCAAAATGTCTTTGTTACGACAACTTGACATTAACCAATAAATTATTACTGATATAAATTTGCTATAAAAGTATTACTGATTGCACTTTAAAAATTAGGTAACTTAGGTAATTTTATGTTATTAAAGGTCAAGTTGTCATAACAAAGACATTTTGAATAACGTCAACTTTGTATTAAAAGTGTCATAATTTACCGAATGACACTTTATGATAACAGTCATAAATATTCATCAAGGATTATTCATGTTCATGACAGGTGTTATGTCATGTTTATGACAGTGTCATGACAGTCTTATTCACTCCCCTTCAAGTAAAGTGTTACCAATGCACAATGCTCTTTGCAAATGAAACTAAATTCTGCATTTAATTTTGAAATCTCTGGTCCCAGAGTGGGCTTTGATGATGAATTTTGATGATTTAGAAAGCTGTGTCCTCTGGTGGAGCTTTGTGTTTCAGACAAAATATTATGATTTTTTTCTATTGTGATTCAGTAAAGTTTTTCAAAAACTGTCTTTATGTTGTGCCTAAGCAAAGGACAAAATTTACATTCTTATATTAACTTTGTTAAGCAATCTTGAAGGTATTAATCAAAAGTAAAGCCATTTCCCACTGCACAATAGAAAACTGCATCTCTTTTAAAGAGTCCTTTACTGCGTTTGGTGTTGTAGTACCATTTTCCCAATAGTAGCAGTTTGAAGGAGATGCTGTGAATCGTCTGGACATTCAGATCGTCGTCGAGCCTGTCTCGTCGTTCATGTGGTGTTCTTCAAACACTACTTTGAATGAATCCCACTGCTGAGGATTCATTGGCAAATTTAATTACAAGGCTTCCTCATTTGTGGAATCACAGTGATTTCTGAGCAATAGAGGTATCACAAGATCTCACAATACTAAAATACCACAGTGCTTCTCAAGAAGCTCCAACTTTGAAAGCTTTACAAAATATGGATGAGTAGTTAAAACTGAAAAAGAGATAAAATATGAAGAATCAGAGATCATGTGCTCGTCTCTTGTGTGTTTAACCTTTTTTATTATTATTATTATTATTATTATTATTATTATTATTATTATTATTATTATTATTATTATTATTATTATTATTATTTTGGCACCAAAATATAATTGTCAAATTACTGAATGAAGAGATGTAATTAGAGCTTGTGTGGTTGTTCTGGGTTTTCCGCTCTGAAGCTTCTCCACCTGTAATGTTTTGTTTCTTAATCAGAGACATAATTACAGTAAAACAAACAGTCTTTGTATCGCTGAGGTTGATCCTTCTTGTAGAGATATTGTTTACGATGCGAGTTGCAGCTTTTATTGTTGTGTGGCAGCCATGATGAAGCCAATTAAAAAAAAAAAGGATCTTATTTTGTTCCAATCCAACTGGATGTCGCATTCTTTGTCATGCTTGGGGTAACAGTGATGGGTACAAGACTAATTATTATTTATGCACGGCCATAGTATGTTTAGGTTTGCAGAGAGCGCATGCTGTCCCCTTCATACACCCATTTAGAGGTGCTTAAAACAATTTTCTTAAATAGAAGACCTACATGGGATTCATATTTTCAATTTTTGCTTTGCCTCTGATTCGCTCTCTTCAGAGAAAAACATGATTGAAGCATCTGGATGAATTTTAAAAATAAATTAGAACATCCTTTTTATTTTTTTTTCCTTTTTTTAAGGACTTGTTTCCTAGCAACATCAAATCACTGTTATTCTGGTTATGCTGGTGTGTTTGTGTGTCTGTGCATGAGAGAGAGAGAGACAAAGAGAGAAAGACAGATTGAACGACACATTTGAACTGTGCTTTTATATATATCTGTAAATGTCAAATCAAAATAATCTGTGTGTAATTTTAATCAGTAGGGTTTCATTTCCTACCTGTAATGTATTGCCAAAGAGAGACAACAACCTTCAGGCTGACCGCCAGAAGACGAGACAACAACAGTACATAAGGCAAATGAACACAATTGTAGAAAAAAACAAGTGGCTCAAAATACAGGTCTTGATTTTATGCGTAAATTAAAAAACTCTAAACACCCAGGAACCAACTTTATAATGAGCAATAAGTGTGCATGCAACTTTTCCATGTTGTAATCTCTCTGAGTTAACTTACATTTTTTCTTCTTAGTTCTCTGTTCTAAAGCCACAGCTGCAAAAAACTATTTATCCATTTTTCTCTGAGAGAGTCTTCTACAACTTTGCCAAATGTTGGTAGATAACCGATAACCCTGGTCCTCAGATATGTCATCGTGGAGGACTTGTAATTTTGTCTAAACTTTCTTAATTAAATGTGTTCGCTACTTTACTCAGAACTGGTAGCTACATGCATCCTGGCTTTACCAGATTCAAGTAAACCGCTTTTAAGCACAGCTTCTTACAACCTTAATTTTAGTCAGTTTTATATGCTAATAAACTCATGACCATATCTCAGACTGGACTGGGAACCACACCATCAGTGGTTTAACTTATATTCTGCCAAATCACAAGATCATCCACTCACGTTTGTCACATTTTCAAGTTACTTACCACATAGCATACATTCCAATTATTCCTAGTTATCAAACGTGAAACTCAATTCCTTATTGACTCAGATTGCGTTGAGTTATTGACTCAAATGCCAAATATACCTCAATATGCATTAATCCATCTTAGCACTACTGCAGAAATTAATATTTACAGCCTTCCTGCCCTCTGCTGCCAATCAGCGGCAAGGAAAATGAATGGCGCTCCAGGATTGGTTGCTTTGTGCTGACCGTTCAGCAGTGTGTCAAGTAACATTGCACAGAGGTACTTCAACTTCCCATTTTCTTTCAGATATTTCAAAAATATGCAAAAACATTAACACATTTTCTGTGAATAATTGGGATTCATGTTCTACATAAAAATCTATGAATTTGCTTTAAGTGATCCATGAATTTGAGGGGTCCGTTGTATTGCAGTATCCACTGCTTGCTTTCCTAAAACAACAATCTAAATTTCTGAGATTTTTCAGAAAGACTGCCAGTATCTTCAAATTTAGCATGCTCTAAAGTAGACAGAGGTTGGAAGCTCAAAAGGGTAAAGCAGAATAACTCTGCTGTTTTCCATTTAGCCTTCCTTATATACTGAAACTCCTGTTTTTTGTTAACTTAAGACTCCTTTCAAATAGCCTCTTGCTTCTCTGAACTTTGTCTGACTTTGTTTTAAACATCTCACAGCTACCTTTGAGTCTTTTACACTCATTAATACAGTTCACATCCTTGACGGTTGCACACAGAGTGACCTAATACCATTTATTACAGCCTTAACTGATTGAGGAAAATCCTTTTTTTTTTCGGTCATCAGAGCTGATCAGGATAAAAATAAACCAATTCTAGTAAATAGCCAATTTGTTGGAAACCCACTAATTGTTTCATACTATAACAACTGTGAGCTATAATCCCACCAGCTTTAATAGATTTATGTATACAGGAAA
Source organism: Micropoecilia bifurca (assembly GCA_903067075.1). NCBI lineage: Eukaryota > Metazoa > Chordata > Actinopteri > Cyprinodontiformes > Poeciliidae > Micropoecilia > Micropoecilia bifurca. The sequence continues at coordinate 31,348 of CAEGAF010173604.1, read as the reverse complement.
TTAGAATTAATCTGTCACTTTGTCTAATAAACATCACACATTTCACTGTGCATTTGGCCTGACATCAGTGAAAATCCTCCCAGTTCTCCCAGCATGCCTTCTATTAGTCTCCATAAACACCCTCGCGAGTTTACCATCCGCTCTCCCACCATGCTGAAAGTCAGTGGGTGCTGGGATGGGCTGCCATATGCCTGCTGCGAAGTGATGACGCTAATAAAGAAGGGAGTAGGGGCTCTTCTGCACAGTGTTGCCTGATAGATGAGGAAGAAGACAGAATCACAGTGGGAGGGGATAGTAAGGATGAGGCATTGGAAATAAAAAACAAAACAAAACACAGCCCGAGTGATTGTGTCGGTTCTGCTGCAGCTCACATCAGGGCAGTTGTCTGTTATTTCTGTAACAGGCTGAGAGGAAGGTAACCCTTGAGAGATTTGGGAGGGGGGAAGAGGTCGGGGAGAGGGTGGATTTATTGGGGATTCCCAAGGTGTTCAGCCAGCTACCCTTTTTTTCTGAACGTGCCCTCATCACCATGACAACTGTGACTAGCAGGAGTTTTGGGATTCATTCCCACCTGGCGGAAACAGAAAAGCATCATTTGCATATTGGGCACAACCCGACATATAAAATTTGATTAACATGCTTCGTGCAGAGTGCAACTGAAAGCCTTCTAACGCCAGACAAGAGAAGGTGTTTACACATCTGATAAAATACTGCAGGAGAGGAAGTCGCACATGCAGCACATAGAACCCGATCAAAAAAATGTCATGTATTGACAAAATGTGTGTTAACAAGACGCTGCTTGATCTCACCAATGTCACCGAACACGGATGTGTGTTCGCCTAATACTCATAAATATTCATGTGCCTAGCAAATCAGGCGATGTGGCCCATTTAGGTCAACCTGTGTAGCCCGTCCTCTCATGGTAAGTTGTAGAAATGAGAACAGTTTCTCACTTTGCTCCACTTTCTTGGCAGGATTTCAGGGGAAAGTGCGGAGTTCTTTGAGCGTATGAATGCCATCCTGCAGAAACAGGAGAACATGATGCGGGCAGCCCAGGCTGAGGTAACCCCAACCCAACTTCCACCTTTCCATCTGTTACACACTCGAAACGTGAACAGTTTGCGTAGCCAGCAGGGCACAGAGCTGTCTTTCAGCCCACCATCATGACCACTATGACGTCCACAGACAGAAGGACTGGGTTAAACAGGGTGCGCAGAAGACTGGGAGCTCAGCTGTTGCAAGCTGCTGTCGCCTGATATGTTCAGACTTTACTGGCAGAGCAAGACATGACTGATGAGAGCAACTCATGACTTCACACCCAAATTACTGCATGTTAAACACGGTGAAATGACACAAACGGAAACCGTCGACGTTGGTCAAGACGTGAATCACATCCACACTGCTTTTAAAAGAGATTGAGTGTCTATTTGCAGTTGTGACATCGAAATTTAGTGGGATTTTTTCCTTCAGTTTTTAACATTAATTAATAGTTTGTGCTGTTTTAAAGATAAGCATTATTTTACAAAATTGTGATTTGTTTTTTCCTCTCTGATGCATTATGTAAGATATAAATAAATCTGAACTGTATGCACTATAACTGTTGAAGTTTATAACAATTTTAGTGTTAATGTATATATCTAAATAAGAATAATGTGACCTTGTATAAATAATATCAGCCAAGCTCTTATTAATTGTGAATACAGCAGGTAATTTTCCATACAGTTCTGAGGTCCATGCTGATGACATTTGCAGCTCCTTAGCCCTCTCTGATTGCCTTATTGTGTTTGCAGAGCAACCTTTGCGAAGTATTTTCACTTGGCTTAAGTGATGCTTTCCAATATCTGACTGCGATCTCAGCGTCTCCTCTCTGATGACCAGCAGAACGGTTTTTTTTTTATCAGAGCCTAAACTGACTTTGTCTCCTTGCAGTGCCAAAGAGGGCCGTGCACAATGCCGCCACCGCAAGAGCATGTGGACCAGGCCTTTATATCCGAAAGAGTCAGCAGGACAGAGGTGTGTCGGCTTGTTTTTTATTTGTTATTTTTTGCTATTTCCATTGTGTTTCAGCAGGAGTTATGTTTTAAAAGGCGAAAAGAGGGGAAAGAAACGCGGCTTTTATCCCTGCTTGTGATGTGCAGCAGAGCAGAAATCACGTAGGGAAAAGAACTCGTGCATTTATCCCTGAAAGGACGTTATTGAGTGGAGTGTGTTTTCATGTAGCTGGATCTGCTTTATGAGGAAGCTGTGTACACGGTGGTCAACAGGGTTGGTGTGCCTGCTCCAGAACATGTGAAAAGTGACGACGAGCTGTTTGCTTACCTGCTGAAGGTATCTGTATGTGTGTCTGCCTTTCTGTCTGTCTGAGTGTCATGTAATAATCACAAGCACAACCATAGAACAGACTGCAGTCCTGGAGCTTCATTAAATTTCTCAGTAACACTGATGGTGGCCTCCCAGAGAGTGTTATTTGTTGTGAGGAGGCTGTAAGAATTCAAGCAGATGCTCTTGGCTCAAAACTGATTAAACATCAAAGCCCAGTTACACTTTGCACTGATATTCAGCTGTGATTATGCCGCACTAAGGATTGTAGCCTTTTGGTTGTCTGAAATGGGAGTCTTATTTCAAAGGGTTTCCCGACAGTTCAGGTACTAAAGAAACAAGAAAGAGTTTAAAACCACAGTAATGTTCAGTAATTTCTTTTTTTGAAATAGCAGAATTAGCAAACAGTACTGTTACATGTAGCGACATAATGACAATTATATTGCCGTCTTTTTCAAGGTGTTTGACATGGGTGATGAGGAACATGAGATCATTCTTCAGAAAGTTCAAGAATCAAAGGTGAGGCGTTTTACTCTGTCGCCGTCTGAAACAGACAATAGATGCACAGTTGTGCCAACACTATAATGACACAATGGTGATGTATGACACTGAGAGACAGGATTTTAGCAATACTTTTGGGTAAAATAAAAAATAAAAAATTACACTGATGCTTTTTCTAAAGAATATTTCAAATGTTTCCTCAGCTGTTAGGAATCCAACTCTTGTCAGCCAGTCCAATGTTTTTCATCAACCTAAGCAGTCAACAAAGCAAGGCAACAACTCAACTACTTCCTGTTGTACTTCATAAAGACAGTCTCAAACATAGATTTACTGGAATGCTGGGCTTAAGTGACATAGTCACATGTGACATATAACCAAATCATCCTTTCCAGGAAGTGCAAAAGTTGTTCCCTGGGATCATTAAACACATCCTATAATTCCACTGATTTGACCACTATAAAATTAAGTGATAAAAAAATGGATATTGCTAAGGTAGGTAGTACTTTTTCCATTTACCAGGAGCTTTTGATTGATTATTAGGCTCGGGAAATGAATTAGTAAGAATTTTTGTAGCAATAGATTTTAGGTTAAGAAGCACATGAGGCTTCTACATGTGTGGTTAACACCTAGCTGTTTTCAAGACTTTTAGCTCATGAACAAAAATAAAAAAAATCAAGATACAAGTGGAAACATGCAAAAGGCTGGTCAGGACACGGCTTAGTTGCTTTAATGTCTGAAAATATTTTTTTCATTGGTTATTAAGAAATATATAAGTAATTTTCCATTTTTCATGTTCTAAGTAAAACACATTTTTTCTGTAAATAGTTTTATATAACTCCTACCTCAGTTACTATCAGAAACACTTCTTGGTTGATTGAAAATCATTTCCAATTTAAATCTGCCAAGGGTATGAATAATTTTGCTCTTACTGTTTAAATATCCCTGTGGCAGAATCACTGGTTACATGCTTTCGCTGAAGATTATGGCTTTTCATTTCTGAGAAAATAGACTCTCTTCTTCACTCGGCTGCAAAACAAGACAACACTCCTCCAATAGGAGCAGTTGCTGCTTTGTGTCTGTGGATGTGTTTTGCATGAATGACTCTTTTTGGACCCCACAGTGCAAGCAAACAAAAGAAAGAAAGAGAAAGGGGGTAAATTACAAGGTTCCAGCTAAATAAGTTATGGAGCAAAAAACGCATCAGGTCTCTTAGGCAAAACACGCCTGTAGAGGTTTTTAGCCAGACAATATCACATAAAAAAGCAACTAGGCAGTTAGAGATGAAATATCATTGCATTTTAATAGTGAGATGTCTTATTACATGCATACATATTTTTTTAAGTCTGCAGCAGTAAAGCTCTACACCCTTGTTAATTTGGGCAGAAATTAAAACCCGGATGAGGTTAAATTGTATAAGTTGAACAAAACCGGAGCCTTATCTCCATTTTGAATCTGTTCAGTCATGCAAGAACTTGACTAAATACATGCTTTCTTTGCAGCACATGCTGATATTCTCATCACCACCTTTCATTCTCAACATGAAAGTTGCCTGTTGGTGAGGGTTTCTCTAGTAACAAATGTTCCTTTCTTACAGCGAGCCAGTTTTTCCTTGAGAGTCTCTGTTATGAAAGCGAAGAACCTGATGGCCAAGGATGCAAATGGTAAAAACATGAGCTAAGTATTTTCTAATGGGAAACAATGTGTTTCATGAAATATGCTTTGTCCTGTAGTAAAATACGACCGAAATGCTTTTGTATTTGACTTCTTTGGATTAAACCCCCTCCCCCACTCACTCACAAGCATTTCTTAAAAGGCTTTTGAGTCATTTTGACCATTAACAATGATTCACTGCAGGACTGTAAGAATTATTTTCAGTTGTTGATTTATCTAAGTGCTGATGGATATAAAAAAGCATTGTTTATTCCCTTCTCTATGACAGGGTACAGTGACCCCTACTGCATGCTGGGAATCCTGATGGGTCAGAGCCCCCGAGAAACTGAGGAGAAGAAGGAGAGAAAGTTCAGCTTCAGAAAGAGGAGGGAAAAGCTGGAGAAACGCTCTAGCACCAAAGAAGTCTTACCTGCCAGATGCATTCAGGTGACCGAAGTCAAGCCAGAGACTCTAAACCCAGTGTGGGAGGAACACTTTGTGTTGTGAGTACAAGAAAAACCTTTAAGCTTTCTGAAACGTGCTGTCCATGACGATTACTGTGTCAAACGCCGAAATCACGGTTTCATTTGTTTCACGCTAACGCCGTAAGTCGTTAGCTGTGTGACCAGCTCACCACATATTCACTGCTGTGAGAGCAGAACCGAGGTGTTTAATGTCAACCTTAGTCACCAAGATGATCAAATGCCAATGTGTTTTTGTTTCTGTTTTTGTTTTAATCTGTTTTTAGTGAAATAGACGATGTTCACAATGACCTCTTGCATCTGGACATATGGTAAGTTGAGAACAGAAGCAAAGCTGCTACAATGTAATTCTTTGCATATCAGTTTTTCCTGTTTCTTTTTGTTAATTGAGCTGCAGAAAAAGACTTTCTAGTTTATAAGGGATGTTAAAGGAGATTTGATTTACTTTGGTTAAAATTAAGTTCTGTCTTCATTTAAAAATCGAGAAAATAAATAACAGTATCACCTCGTTTCTAAATGAACTTTATCACTATCCTACAGGTGTAAGAGTCTGAGACAGTGCAACAGACTGCCTTTAGGCATGTTGAACTGTTTTTAAGCAGTTTTCACACAAATCTTCTGAACTGGGGATGTAAAAGTGGAGAGGATCTGCCCCTACATGCTTTATGGAGTCAGCAAAAACACTAGATTGATACACTTATGAAGCCAGTTTCCTGCCTGACCCAGAGAGGGCGATGTTGAGTTGTTTCTGTGAAACTTGGCTTCCAGGGTTAGTTTGAAGTTTTTGCAGAGTTCTGATGGTATCTGTAGATTTACATACCATGGGTCTCAACTGCGTGTTAACTTGGAGCATTAAATGGCTTTTTTTTTTTACTTTTTTAATGATATCGTAGTGATTTTTATACTTTAAGTAACAAGAACTAATAACAAATGCTTCATTGAGCGACTCTATGCTTTAAAACCAACTTTAACTCCAAGTTTCCATCTTGCCTTACGTAATCTGATTACACTATCAATCATGCTTACCTAACCGGCTTTCAGTGCAGAAACCAGAATCAGTGCAAACAAGATTATTCCATTACTTTCGCATGAAGTGCACATTCCCTTCTTTTCCATCCAAGAACCAGAATAAGGCTTAGCGAACTGAGCCACTTCACACATTTTACGCCAAGAATGTGAACACGTTGCTTTCTTTGTTCCTACAGGGACTGGGTAAGCCTGCAAAAAGCTATCCTGGCACTGCTTGTACCTGTTACATACGTGGACAATGTCCTCTCAGGGGAACTTGATTGTAATCTTTCTTTAAATCCATGAAAAGCATGTGGAGATGACAGGTTCCTTATCATAAGAGAAAATCGTGCAATGAATTACTTTATTCTGGAATCCTGAAACACTTGTTTGGTTAAGAAAGGATGTCAACAAAGTTGTAGTCATTGTAGTGACTATTCGAATTTGTGCAGTTAAATATTTCAGTTATTTATTGCTACTCTAGGAGACACTTTACAAATACGTATGTTTATTTTTTGTTGATTGTTTTTTATTTGTTTAGGGAATGGTCATGAATTTCTTATTTGTAGCATTTTTACATTTACATTTTTCTTTTGGCAGTTTTGGAGAATGTATACATTTCCTATGTGAAATTTGTTCCTAGTCAGAAGGTAGAAGTCGCTAAAATTCATTCTATTCGACGCATCATTTACTTCTCAGCTCTCCTCATGATTAATCAAACTGAAACAGTAAAGTAGAAGAAACTCGACTTCAGAGGAAAACATGGATGCTAACCTGTGAATAATTTATTTTTCTGCAGGGATCATGATGATGATGTATCTGTTGCAGAGGCCTGCAAAAAGCTCAATGAAGTCAGTGGGCTTCGAGGAATGGGCAGGTGAAAAAATACATCAGTTTACAATACTGTAAAAAAATATTTGGCATCCTAAAGATCTAAACATAAAAAAGCCTTTCTTTTAAAACAATCTTTTAAACAATATTCTGTTTAACTGTTTTTATTTGACAATGCGACTAATCAAAGTCAAGTCATGATTTAACATTTACTTTATCACACACATGGCCCTGGATAGAGTTTTTCTTTTTCACTCAGGTCTCATATTAACATTTGTTCATTGAATCTACGGGTAGGCAGTGAATATCTACAAGGCCTTTTTCTTTGTGACTATTTCTGTTTACTGGTTGTTTTGATGTGCAAAGATGCAACAGGTTCTGATCCTGTGCAAAACCTGATGTATAATTGGTTGAGCAGTGAATTCACCCAGTCAGTGTCGTGGCAGTAAACAGAAGATAAATTAAACCCATCAATGAAATGGTCACTTTCATGTGAAAAAAAGGATGAAGTGGCAGTTATTGAATGAAGAGGCCTTTGTATCCATTTGCTTAAAAAAATAACTAACTACATCCTGCTTGTTGATTCTGATTTTTATCCTTTGAAAGGCGCTCACAGAAAAGCCATCCGCCCATAAAGCTGTGCACACAGACAGCAGAGCCTGATAAATAGCAGACATGTCTAATGAAAACCTCCAAATGTCAATCACAACCAAGGGACCAGAGAATCATTTGCTCGTGATGAAAATGGCAAGATTTTAATTTCAAGTAATAAAACTGGAGATGCCGATGTATTATTTTTTCCATCCAGGTATTTTAAGCAAATAGCAAAGTCGGTGCGTTCCAACGGCTCATCATCATCGGGGTCTGAGGAGAACGTTGACGACTTCCTCGGATGCATCAACATTCCTTTGAATGTGAGCGGCGATGTCCGTCCAGTTAGCATGCAGAGCTACAACATCGAAACATGCAAAGTCAAACTGGAAACAAACCGTGAACTGACTGCTTCTTGCAGGAAATTCCTGTTCCTGGATATGACACCTGGTTTAAGCTGGAGCCGCGGTCAAGTGCATCTAAAGTTCAGGGAGAATGTCACCTCATTCTGAAAGTCTTCACTAGCCAGGTTTCTGCAGGACGTCATCAGTTAAATGTGCGCCTGTCTATTCGTAGATCTTCTAATACATGTTTTACCTACAGAGAGACACAACTTTATCAAAGAGGGACACAAACGTCTCCATTCACAAGAAACTTCTGAGTCAGATTGTGGAGTATGAGCATGCTCAAGTTAAGGTAAGATTTCTGCTGATTATTTGTTTCAAATATGTTATACACCCAATACTGAGAAAATTTGTTACATTGCAGAATTTCTTATGTTTCTTTTTGTTACACTGAATATTTCAGACAAAATGTAACTGAGAGAAAACAGAATACTTTTTTGATTGTGATATCATTTATTTTGAGAAAAAAACTGTCCAATTCAATCTTTGTTCATCTGAGATTTACCATCTTTTAAGAAAACCTTAGTTTCTTTAAGACCTTTAGAACATATTATGTGGACTGAAAGACATATTTTAACTTCTGGAAGGCTGCTATCTCATGTTTGAAACTAACATAGCATTTAAAATAAAGAAATATATTCTTATCAGCTCTAAACCACAGTAGAGGCTATGTAAAGGCCTGGTGCTGTTTTGGTGCTTCGTGACCTTGGATGATTGCTCTGATTGAAATTCTGCTTTCTGCTGGAAAATCCCAAAGAGAACAGTTTGACCATCAGGTTGTGAACTGAAGCACACTTATGTTAGGCAAGGACATCAACCAGCTCCAACTCTGAATGGCTAAAAAAGGTTTTGGAATGGCCTAGTCAAAGTGCAGACCTAAATTTGATTAAGATCTGTGGTGTGGTGTCTCACTGGTCATGCCACTTTTATAGGTAGAATATTTTTAATACTAACTGAATAATAATTTATTAAAAACTACTTTTTGTATATACTCGTGTTATTTTTGCTCAGTTTCAAATAGGTTTAATAATTTCTTAAGCAAAATAAAAAAGCAATAACAGGACAAATCTGTAATGCACTGTGCTTTACCAGAAACTGTATAATAGTATTCTGAAAACATGTAGATTTCATAATTCTTTTAATTGAAGAAGAAACACTGTGTCATACGCTTTTAAATTGGTCTTGACCAACTCAGCTGAGGTTTCTGAAGGTTTTTTAAATGTTTTCTATGGCTTTTGGCTGCTTTTTCACCTGTTTTCACTTTGATCTTTCCTCATCAAAACTGCATATTTTGCCTTTGTGTCATAAAACCCTACAAAATGTTAACTGAGAGATGACCATTACTACGCTAGATGTCTACTTTGTGTCAGGTTCTGCCAGCTTTCTGAGACAACACAGAATTTGTATAAAATTATGTTGACTTTCTCACTCATCTAAGTAGATATCATTGGGAAAGACTGTGTGAAAAAGACCCAAATGATTTTATTTTATTTTTTAAAATCTTTTGCAAGTTATCTTTTTAATGGCTTTTGCCTCATGTGTGGGAGCCTTTTATGTCTCATACATTCATAGGTCTGAGTTAAGTGCCTAAAAATCTAAAAAAAAAAAGGAAAATATTTGTGTTAAAGCAGTGATGAAGTCAACCAAAAACCTTGAAAGAAAACCTTTCAAGACCTTCAGAAATGATTGAGACCATTTTACAAGATTAATATTAAAACTGTTTATACCTTTACGTTCAGGCTGGTGCTATTTTCCAAAACCAGCCTCCATGGGCACAATGTCTTTCCCCAGGTTGTCTTTGATGAACATAATCAGCCACTATACTGTGAAACAAAAGAAGAGTATTGCGCTACCACAACTTAGCTTTCATTTTTCCTTTGGCTTTACATAAAAACTATTGGTACGCATGTTCTTTTTCTCCTTCAATTAATTTTCTGTAAACTATACATACTTATATTTTACATCTGTACTTTACATCTGAGTCATCTTACATCTGAACTCTTTAACCCGAAGATAAAGTCCTTATTTGTGCACACAATCTTGGCTGATAAAATAATTCTGGTTAGATATGTATTTCAGTTTGAAAGAGAAATATCTAAAGGTCATGGATTAGTATGGACTTTTTGTTTTATGCTCATGTCTTCATAAAAACAACAACCTGATCTCTTTATTGAGATGAAGCATGCTTAATCAGTTCTGCTCAATCATCAGTATTTGTTACAATGGAGCTGATCAATTTATTGCTGTATGTGCTCTGTACAATGGCTGCTGGAAAAGACGAGTGTTTTGTTGTTGACTCACCTTTCAGAAACCGTAGGAGGCTCATCTTCTTATGCTTCTGGGTCTGATCCAGGGGCAAAGATGTACGGTTGTACAATTACACATCTGTTTGCAGGCATTTGGACGTGTATGTCCAAATGATGAGTTGCGAGGGTGTGACCAGCATCAACGTATTTGCATAAAAGTGGCAGCTGCCTAAAACGGGTCAATTTAAAGAATCAAATATTGCTTTTGAATGATTTAGTGCAAAAAAAATGAACATATTTTATAAAGTCCATATATCTATCATAGCTTGTTAAAAGGATGCATAATGCGTTCCCTTTAAACTTTAATTTGCTGCACTGAACAAAGCTGTTGCACTGGCTATGATTTTGCTACAACCTTTCATGGAGCTAACAGCTTCTCTTTTTTCTGATTTAAGTGTTGTAATTATTCTGAAGTGACGAAGGCTTTTTGTCCTACATTGGTATTAGACCTTTGTTAGTATTTAGATGTTTTTGACAGCTCACACACAAACATCTGTTTGACAAACGAAAAAAAAAACATCTTACTTTGCATAATCTGTGAATAAAATTATATTGTCACTCTTTTAAAACCCCAGAGAGAGCCATACAACTGGAATGGACAGGTTTCTCCTCCAGCATGGACTGTGCTAACTCACCATGCTGTGCAAACTGATCTCTCACCTCTGCAGCAGGCTATTGTGTAGGTATTAATGACAAAATTACATTGATTAAATTGAGTATGCGACCTGAAGCATTTGCCTGCAAGGTGCATATTTTCTTTTGTTTTACGCAGGCGCTGGCAGTGCTACAGCAACCATCATCGGAACCAGAGGCTGTGCTACTCCCTGCTGCTGCGCCTCCTGAGGACCATCGATGCAGAGTGGGACCCTCCCACCGTGAGGGGAGACCTGGTAGGTTCTACATTATTGGCTTCCCAATAAGGGAAAAAAAGCAAACAAGCAACAAAAAAAATTTCTTCCATCGCCTAGAAACAGTCACCTCATTAGCTCAGCTCTTCACTGGCATTCATCAAGGTTTTTGGTTCAGCCAAAAATGTCCCACAGCCAGTGTACTGGAAGCTATAACTGAGGGCCCTTCCTGTGTCCAGGAGAGGCAGCTATCAGACAGCTTCAGACTGTACACAGAGCACTGCCTGTGCCTGATGAAGAACATGCGTCAGGTTTTCCCCTGCACAAGCGCTGCTGCCATTACACGCTACGAGCTCATGCTGAGGTAAAGTCACACCACCATCACATCGGGCTCTCGCCTGCACTCCCATACCAACAACCTTTTTCACTGAACACAGAGAGACTAAAGCCGGTCAGTCACACTCTGTGCAGGCGGCAGTAATATCACCGTACATTACAGCGATATTATCTCGATCATTTCTCATTTCCATACGAAACAAAGTAACGATCATTTGTTTCTGACAACAAATTGTCGCACAAATGCTGAAGAAGGCAGAATTTTGTGTGCCAGTATTCTGACATGTTCTCATCTATCTTTATATTATTTCTCATTTATGTCATGCTAAGCTTTCATACAACTTGTAAAAATGTTCTCCCACTTGATGCCTACATTGCAATACAAAGCAAATCTGAAGCCACTTGTGTCTTTTTAAAGATTGAATGTGCAGTAGATGTTTGTAGATTTATCTTAGAAACATGTGAGCGTGAGCAGATCGCCATGACAACATTTATCTCATCAAGACAAGGTATTGATGATCAGAAGATTTAGAAACAATAACTTTATGCTATACAAAGCAGTGTAATGTTTTTGAGTATTCTCTAACCAGAAACAGACGTTTATTACTCAGATATTTGGAATGATTTAAATCTGAAGGAAAAAAATGAAAATTTTTCATGTGGAAATTGTAATTTTGTCAACATATTTACAGACGTTAGTGATTGCTCAGGTAATGAACCCCATTATTACATAAAAACAAACTGCCAGTCATACAAACTCTCATACACACCCAAAACGTATCTTTCTCCTCCTGCATAAATAACCGGGACTCCTGCATACAATCAGACTGAAATTCATTTAGTGAGATTGCAGCTATTATACTTGCTAAACTCTGAGAACAATGTGTCACTGTGTGATGAGTTGAATAGCAATTTTGTCATGTAATTGGTTTTTCCTGTCTGTGCATGCCAGGGGGATTGGCTACATGCAAAACATGAGGGCATTTAAGACTGTTTGTCCTCTCCGAAATGAGCTTCATTTGGACATCACCACTGCTGTCAAGGTAACAACGGGCGAGCATTTATAGCAAAACAGAACATCTGTACTACAACTCAGTAAAAAGCCACAGGACTTGTTCAGTCTGCCAAAATAGAAATGACTGGAAATGTGATAGGTTGTGTGAAATGAATTTTGCTCTGGAAAATGGTGTATCAATTTACAATACAGATAATGTTTGGAAAAAGCAAAGCAAGCACAAGGAAAAGAGGATTATTATTTGTATCAGAATAACAGAAAAAAAAATTCAATGTCAAACCATCACAAATGTAGTGATATTTTTGAAAAATGAAACAATTAGAAGTTATCACCCCAAGTTAGTCAATTTTGCAGTTTTAATTTAAGTCCTAATGAAAAAAAACATAGAAATTCACCCATTAATAAAGATTTTATAAACCTATGAAGAGTCTCGGTTCAGTGTAGAATAATTCTGCTCTTCTTTGATCAGTTTAGGTATTTTATATAAGCCACAAACACATTTTCACTGACTCATAAAAATACAGGACACATGCATCCATAATGGATTTATTGTGGAATGCCTCTTTTAAGTGTTACGAGTAATCTTTCTATTTTAAGGGATGGTGGAAAATTCTAGGTTTTCTAAAACTCTGAACTAACAGTTCACCAGGTTTCACATAGCTTACAATTTCATTTCACAGTTTGTTTTGTACCAAAGTACATAAAATAATGTAAAAGAACATTTTTGATAGTATTGTAACCAGAAGGTTACAGAACATGCTGACGGCAACCAGTGCAGACTTCACTTAGACAAAATATGTCACCGGTGAAATCCATGTTTTCTTTTCATCGACAGAAAGGAACCTCTGAGTGGTATGAAAGCTTAATTGCCCAGTACAAACCAGAGGAAGGGGTAAGTTTATAATGCGTAAAGATAGAAGGAGTCTTATTTTACTAAACATGCTGAAGCTTGTCAATCTCCTCTAATAATTCAGTCTCTGGAGGAGCAGCTGAAAAAAATGGTTCAGGTGATTGATGCCGTTTGTGCCGACGTACAGAGAGGCCAAAACATCTACAACAAACTCTTCTACAGGTGAAGTTTTCTTTTTACTAAAGCCAACAGTGTGTGCTATGTATTTTATAAAATACAACAGAGTCTTCAAAAGCTGCGCAGCCTGTCAAAGACTCATTTTGTGTTGCTGCCTTGTAGTTGGTCTCATGTCATTTCGTTCTTTGCTCTCACAGTGCTGTGAAAGTAGATTACTTCAGTATATCATACAGGCAGCTGGAAAAACAGGTAAGTCTTTGAAACAAGGTGAAAAAGTCTTCTGAAGTCTTTGTGAGTCATGCTGCGTTGTTGTTGTTGCTAAATTTGACTCTGCCTCTTTCCAATTCTCCCTCCCGGCAGGTAGCAGATGATGTAAATGTAGCAATGGAGCGAGTCTGTGGCACTCTGGAGCAGGAGAGCTCCAGACTGACTCAGACTATGGGGGAAACCGTCTTCGAACTCTTCATGTCTTTGAAGATCCTCAAGGGCTTTCGAGAGTTTCTTCCCCTCAAGTTTGTTCAGCTCTAATGACTATTCATGTGCCAGCCTCGTCATTTGATTAGCCTCCCGTTTATTCATAAAGACTTCTGCTCTGCTCAAACAGAGACGCCAAAATGTTGGCCCTGACAGGCTTTCATAACTGGTTCAAGTCGTCGATTCATAAGTTCCTGCAGATTGTCCATGACAGGTCCTGCGACAGAATCCGCAAAGCCGTGGAAACGGATCAGGTGGGACGCTTCTGCTCTTCAAATGCAATTATTTTTGCAATTAAAATAATTGGAGTCGATCTGTGATGACAGGTGCTACACCTTGGACCAGACATCCATTCTGATTAATGGCCTAACCCTAACCCCATACAATTATTGAATTGAGTTAAATATTATTTTCAATGCATTTGACCACACAATTACATTTCAGTTGCGTAGATTGAGGAAACGCTTTTGATTTGTTATTACGGTTACTTCAATACGTGAACAAACAGATCAAACTGAGACAGGTTCACGTTTACTAACGCCGTGAAAAGTTGCATGTTAGACCTCCTGACAAAATCTTAGTGTTTATTTATTTTTTTCTAAATAAATTCATGTTCTGCCAGTATGATGATTAAAAAGCATGTGTTTTGTGAACAGCTTCAGCCTGTGCAACAAGCCAAACACAGTTGCTCAGCAGTGGAAGTGACAGCTTGCTTCAGCCAGGTACGTGAGATCTGGCTCCAGCTGTCCTGGCCAGACTCTGCGGGGGCCTTCATCTTTGTCACTCGTCTGACAGACGTGAGTGCCACTTTTAGCATCGCAACACATGCATACTCATATCCTGCAGTCATAAAGAGATGACTCCGATGAGACGTCCAAGGGTTAAAGGAAGATTTTACCAGTTGAAGTGAAAAAAAGAAACTTTCAATGCCTTGGAAATGTACTGGCATCCCTTGAATTTTTGCATATTTTGTTGCACTGCAACCACAATTTTTAAATGTTTATATTCAGATTGTATGTGGCAAACCAACACCTGGTGACATGTATGTGAAGTGAAACAACAAAACAAAAGATACATGGTTTTCAGATAATCTTACAAATAAAATTATAAAAGTATGGCATAAAAATTGAATAAAATTCAGTGCCACAAACGACCTTTAGTAGACATCTAGTTAAATCCATGTAGCTGTTCTGTGAAGGTCTCAAAGATTTGTTGAGGAACATAAGTGAACAAACTGCATCATTAACACCAAGGAACACATCAGACAATGAAGGGATACAATTGTAAAGACGTTTAAGGCAAGATCAGGTTATAAAACCATAACTCGACCGTAAACAGAAGTTCAGCCCATTATACCCCAAAAAAAGAAAGAATGCACAACTGCAAATTACTCCAAAATGATATAACTTGGCATACATGGTGGTGGCAACATCATTATGTGGGAATGCTTTCTATTAGCAGGAACTGGACAACTGGGTAGAGTTAGTGGTACGATGGGATGGACATACAGTTGAAACTAAACATATACATACCCCAAAACTTCTGAATTTGATGAAAGTTACAAAAAAATTTTTTTTGTTCTCTGTACATTTTCTGGAATTTAGCAAATAGAAATAGAAATAATTTTGGTAATTCTAACTAAACAAAAAAAAAAAGGTTTGGTCTTCAAACTTCAAGCAGTGAGGGGAAAAAAACACACACATGAGTGTTTTTCTATTCTGTGTATGTAAATATCTGGTTTCAACTGTAAATACAAGAACTATCCTTAAAGGAAACCAGCTGGGGCAGACTTGGCACTGATATGAAAACTCCAAAACATTTGTGGATACAACTGCAGCCAAAGTTAATTAGTCACTGTGGCAGGTAATTTGTCAAAAAAAATAAATAAATAAAAAGACCACCATCCATATTTTTCTTTCCACACCACAAAATGTAGCATCTGTATCGCATGAACTCCCTACGAAGTTCTGAAGTCGCCTTACCTCCATCTCCCCGCAGAACTTCTGCAGTGAAGCCGTTTGCTACTCAGAGATGATGACGCGCAAGATTGAGAGGAACCAGCTGGCCAGAGACCACAAGAATTTCACAGTGCAGGTACCGCCTGTAGCAAGACAGAGTGGGGGGCGAGGGGGGAACACGATGATGTAAAATCGACCGGAGAGTTCCTGCTTGTAAACACAAAAGCACAGCAGCAGGAGAGCACAAACGTCGACACAGAAATAAAGCGGATGCGTCTTGCTGTCATGAATTGTTTATACTCATAAGCCATCTTTCTACTTCTTGGTAGCTCTGCTTCTTTTCCTTCGTTTTTATCTCCTCCACCACCCCTCTCTCTTTCTCCTCTTCTGCTCCTCTTCGGCTTTCGGCTAGCTCTGCATCGGCCTGAACAACGTGGAGCAGGTGCGTGCTTTCCTGGCTCACCTGCCTCGAGACCTGGACTGGGCCGGCGTGGAGCGGGCCATGGAGGAGTCGTGCGGCGCGGAGGGGAAAGAGCAGGTCTACAAAGCCCTCAATGGGCAGCTGTTCAACATGGACCAGGACCTGCAAAGAGAAGCCAAGCGCCTAATCACGGTGCTCACCGACAAGGTGAAAACGTTAACATCCAATCAGCTCAGGATACATCCTTACTGATGGGATAGTCACACGTTAAATCTTCGGAGATGATTAAAACTGTCAGATAAATTGCAAAACAAAATGTTTTCTGCAGCATCCGCCAGCACAGGCAAATTATGTTAGATTAGTTTGTCCAGACTGTGCAAATATTAAATGACAAATAACAATAAAACATACCCGTTTAGCTATAATTACTAGCTCTGCTCTTAAATTAGCTTTTTTTTTATATAGGCAGGTAACGTTTTTGATATTATCACCACCTACTGCACCTACTGACTAAAATATTTCTTATTATTTTTGGCATTTTGTTTATTTTTTTTTAAATGATAGAATATCAGTATTAAAATGTTCAGAGTAGCATAGCTAAGACCTAAATAATAATTATAAAAATATCCCCACAGGATTTCCACATTAGTGTGTCTTCATATTTTTTAACCCAGATAAATGTTTACCACTATATTGCAGAATACAGAAAGAAAGCAAAAAAAAAAAAAAAGTCTATATCTATATTTGGGGGGTCAAACATGTACCGTACTCAGGCTGTCATAGATCTGTTGATCAGTAGAATGGTCATACATTGAAACACTGTCTTGCTCTTCTATAACTGAGCATTATGTGTGCAGATGCTGCCTGAACTGCGACGGTACATTCAGCACATCAGCTTGTCTCCAGACTCCATCAACAACGACGACGTATGTAGCAACAACCAGCTGACATTTTCAGTCCTGTGTCAGTTTTGTCACCTGCCGTGTTTTTGTGACATGTGCATTTCTCCCAGGCCGTTTCCCCCCTCATGAAGTACCTTCAAGACACGATGGTCATCCTGACGGCAAACCTTGTTAAGGAAAATCATACCAGGTGAAAAAGCAAAGGCAGTAAAAATACCTTTGCAAAATATTTTTTTATTTCTTGTCAAAATGGGGTATTTGTGTGTGGAGTTTTCAAAAGAGGGATTCATTCAATACAAGTTGGAATAAGACTGTAACATCACAAAATGTGGAAAAAGTGAAGCACTGTGGATACTTTCCTGCATCTTCAAGATGAAATTGCAGCAAAATGTGGAAGGTAGCAGCTATAATATGACAAAATGTGGAACAGTCCAACGGTAGGAATACTGTCACTTGCCACATTGAGTATTTTAACTACATAGAAATAGGTGAAATACGTGTTTTGCATAATTATAATCCACAACATTGTTAAGTGACAATACTTTATATCATTTAATGACTATATTTATCATTAGAATTATTTTCATATGTGTGCTACAAATACAATCTGATCTGATCTGATCTGATCGGACAATTTAGCCAGAAGTAAACCAATAGATCTCCTGCATGTTCTATGTAAAATTCAGCCAACATGTTTGGCCGATTAAAACCTTGAGCAAAGCTGGCAGGCAGGAGCTACATATGAAATCTGTCCTGTAAACCTCTAACCTTTCCAAGTCGATTATCTGGGAAATGATGGACAGCACTTCCTCCAGCTTTAAAAGAAGAGACACCATCTGCTTTTGATTGGAGGACTGTGCAATGCCAGCATGCATGACTACATGAGGCTACATTAATGCACATGGTGTTAGGAACTTTTGCTTATATGGAAGAACCACTAAGGCTGAAAAATATTTATTCATTTTAGAGTGACACAAGCTGCTACCAAAGATGGCATCTTTTTCAGTAAAGGCCTTGGCTCTGTGTTAAATGATTGGGTAATAATCTGGATTTGGCTAAAACAACCAAGCAGCTTTTGACAAGAAGTGATTATTTTAGTTCACCGTTTAATATGTTGCTGTTTTCTCACAGAAGCATGAGCTCGACAACATGATTTTACTGGGGGTTTTTTCTGGCCTGTGGGTGTTATTTTTGAGAGCATTGTTTGTGCTTGTTGCCTCGCAGAGTCTTGCAGAGCATGTGGGAGCTGCTCCTGCGAATGATCCTGGACGCGGTCGCAGAAAACAGGGGTGTCCAGGTGGAGTTCTACAACCGCTTCCAGTACACAGTTGAGGTCAGCGTCACGGCTTCTGCTTAACTTTCTTTGCCATTGGTAAATGTTTGCTCCCGTCCCTCTTTAGCGATCCGTCCCTGGATGCTCGCTGTAATGCACTAGTTAGCATATGTCAGATATTCATGAAGTCTTCAGGCAGCAGCTATGTGGCAACATGAGCTCCCTTATGAATGACAATGTGGAAACTGTTGTTTATTCAACAAACTCGAGGAGCTGGCAGGGGACGTCACACATTTCCAGAGAGGCTAAGGTCTGCCACAGACGTGGGCTCAGTTAGGACGCAGTAGCCGCTTGCGCCGTCCCTCCACACCTTCCTCCACAAACATCACGTTTGCCTGCCCAAGGTTTCGTAATGTTAGTGTGAACAACGGCCATCTTCTCGGAGCTGAGACTTTAGCCTATTCATATCGGAGGGGTTTGGGTGATGACTCATAGCACGCTTGTTCTATTTTTGTCGTCATTTCAATGTTTTAGACCCTGTTGCAGTTCTTCCACGTTAAGGGTGACGGTCTGGCCTTGGAAGACATGAAAAGCGGAGACTACAAGGTATGCGGCCGTGCAATTCTGCCAGCCGAGTTTCATGTGCGTGGTAAATTGAATTTGTCTCCTTTATGTGTTTCCCTAACTCATCACTTTCATTGTTTAGGTCTTGGATGAAGAGCTCAGGCTAAACAAATGTTCCTCCTTTGATCTGATCGAGCAGTACTACCTGGAGAAGATTTCCCTCCAGGTGTGTTTTAAGATACTGGACAGACAATTTCATTTAAGTGGATGGGGAGATATTGATTGAATACCCTGAGCTCTATTGCTTCACCCCTGATTGAAAGTCTGGCCTTTCCTCAAGCCCCTAAAAGCAACACGCAATCAAATATTGCAAGACACTATGAGAAATTTGGAATATTTTTGTAGGCCACTGAATAAAAAAAAAGATTCTTCTTGTTAGTGGATGTATCACTGCTGAGATAAACACTTAATAAATATGTTCTGACTTTGCTTGCGATGTAACATGTTGCAGAAAACACTCAAGCATACGCCTTACGGTCGAATCAGTGTGAAATGCTACTACGACCCTCCGGAGCAGAGACTCACAGTGGAGATTCTGCACGCTGCGGACATTATCGCCTTGGATGCCAATGGTAAAAGTAAAAGCAACTGTTTTTTGAGAGACATAAGCTTTGTTGAACATCTTGTAATACTTTTGTCATCTTCCTCAGGTCTTAGTGATCCATTTGTGATTGTGGAGCTCTGTCCTCATCACCTCTTTCCAGCGGCCAAGAGTCAACGCACTCAAGTGAAGCTAAAGACGCTGCATCCAGTATTCGACGAACTGTTTTATTTGTGAGTGAAATGCCTTAGATTCCTCACTGCATATGTGATATTATCACTAGCTTCAGTCTGTTTTATCTGTCTTTTGTTTAGCAATCCAACACAAACTGATGCATAGTTACAGTATGAAGTGAAATTTCTATTTTCTCTTCCTTGTTTTTTGTGTAGATAAAAACCTGAAGCGTAAGTTGCGCATTTGTATTCACCTCATCTCAGTCAATGCGTTCTTCCTGTGTAAGTTCAGCTTCAAGTGTTTTGGGATTTGTCACATGCTGGTTCTTGGCTACAGCTTTCACTGAGTCCAGTTAGGTGGGCAGTGTCGTTGAGGGTCAGCTTTCAAATCCTGCCACAGATTCTCAGTTATATTCAGGCCTGGACTTTGTGCCATCGTAACAAATAAATAAGCTTTTACCTAAACAAACGTTTTCTAAAGTTGAGATTTTGATGCCTTCTAACAAGAACACCTTCTTCTTACAGTAACAGTGGCAGATTTGCTCTCCAAAATGAGGAAAGACATTTCACCATTAGCACCTTAACATTATTACATTAGTGACAAGCACTTCAGGCCATACCAGGTTCAGGCGATTGATTGGACGGAAAACAAACAACATTATTGGGAGACAGACGGGAAGGAAACAAAGGGGCAGGAGAAACCAGGAAGACACCAACATCAGCAAACTTTTTTTTAGGGTCGGATGTAATAGTCTAATCTTAAATGTCATGCTCTCATTGGCTGTGAGTAGAAAATCATTACAATTAACAGAAATAAAGGCTTTCAAATAACCATCTGTGTGTAATTAATCTATACACTGTGTTTCACTTAGTGATAAAGCTCCTGAAATAAATGGACTTTTCAGTAATACTCTAACTTATCTAATGGGTCTGTATAGATACAATGAGGTTAAATTACACACAGATGGGCTCTGTTACTAATTAGGTAATATCTGACAAACAAGACATTTGGTCGCACAAATTGTTTTTAGATGAATCAGATTAACAGTTGGAGGAGCGGGGGAATACATTTATTCACACCACTTTTTAAAATGTATTTTTCATTTGAAAGCCATAATTCTCCTTACACTTCTCAATTTTTCTCTGACCTGTGTTGGTCCATCACTCCAATAAAGCAGACTGGAGTTTGCGGTCGCGTGGCGAAATATGCAAAATATGGCGTGTCCATGTCCCTCATTTGATTGGTTCTTTTTTGACTCTATTGTCTTCCAGTCATGTCAGTCCAGAACAGTACAGGCACAGGTACGCCTGCTTGACCTTCACTGTGATGGACTACGACTGGCTTTCTACCAACGACTTTGCCGGAGAAGCCGTTGCTCCGCTCAGCGACTTCTGCTGGCCGGGGAGACCAAACGCGTCGGCCGCCGGAAAGAATGTCCAGCCCGTCATTCTGCACTTGTCCCGCAGCAAACCCAGTGGTACAAATACTGTAGCTGAGGATGTTTCAGTCTGTTTGCCTTCTGAGGTCATTCTAAGAATATAAGAGGTACGTTTTCTCTTTGACCCCTCAGAAAAGCCAATCATGAGGATGCTGGATGCTCGCACCGGAGACAGGGAGGCTCAGGAGTTTGTCCGCAGGCTGAAGGAGATTGAGAAGTCGATGGAGGAGGACTGAGAGCTGTTAGTATTGGTTGTATTCATGTTTTTCTGATCACATCTTGCGACACGTGCTTTTGTACTTGTAACAATGTTTACAATATTTACCCTTTCTTTTCCGATGTATTGTTGGCTCAGTAATTATACCAAAATGAAAAGAACATGAGGATGTTTTCTTCCTGGAAGACGAACATCCGGTCACTGTGCAACTCTATGCTGTCTCAGTTTAACTATATTTTAGAAGTCAATGGATAGTTGATACTGAATGTTACTAGTCTATATTTTTTGTAATGAAGTAATTGTTATGTTTGTTGTATAATATTTGATATGATAGATTTAACATTTAAAAAGAATATTTTGTGGAAGTAGCCGACATATAGCTCTAAGTCTTAAGTCTAAATCTATACCTCAGATATGCTTATTGGTTACAGAGGTGTTTTGATGGGGTTCTTCACAGGTAATGTGGAGTTCAGTTGAATGGAAGCTTCTTTAGTGTGTTCATCTGCTACAGCATCCATTATGATTAGTGGCACCCCTGGAAAGGATGTGTTCATCTGTAGGGGGTGTGATTTGTTTAATTATTACTCTTTCTAATGATATGTGCAAGTTTAGACCAAGTTATCTGTTTCTATTATAACTAAAATCACCACATATCTGTTCCACCTGAATGCCGACTCTCTTGTTTTTCTCGCTACAAATTGTGGTAAGAAAAAGCAAATCTATATGTCACTTAATATGTTATACCATAGGAAAACAAGATGTTGCTTGACATGCAAATTCACCTTGAAATTGAAATTGAAGTACATATAGTTTTTACGGTGGAGTAAAAATTACAAGTAAAAGGGGGGAAACAAGGCCACGGAGGAGAAAGTTTCTACAAAGAGATCAATTTCACATATTTACAAGAAAATACTTAGATATTCTCTGATGTTGAAAACCTCAGAGTTTTTTTTTTTTCTTAAAAATTTGGACACTATAATGTTAGGAAATATTTTCTTTAAATATTTTATCCAAGTTTTTCTTTTTCTTGTAAATTTGCAAATAACTCCCCCGTGGTCAATTATTTTATGGAATCTTAATTTTTATAGGTATTGTTCTAGTGAAAAAAACTGTGCCACATTTCATGTTATTAAAAGGTAGGCTTGCAATTTTATTTTATTTTGAGGCTTGTTGCAAATCTCAGGGGTGCCATTGATTGTGGAAAGTACTGGATTATTTATTCTTTGAAGCTTCTTAACATAATCATAATAAGACGGTAATTGTAAGAACGTAAGTTTAGGTAGTCTGAAATTTTAAGCTTGTGGGCCAGTGAGGGGTCTGCAGGAACAAGGTCTAACATTTCCTCGCACACAGGCCACTGCGTGGTTTCATTTAACTTTTAATCACCTTGAATTAACATGAAAGGTCACCGAAGAAACCAGACAAGAGACTTCAGTGTTATGAAAACTTAGTCACCTACCTCTTTCTTTATTCCTGTTTGCACAAGAGCAATAGGTTAACTGAAAGCTGTTTTGTGTTTATTCAAAGATTTAATATAAAGAATATCTCTCAGCTAATTAATAAAAACTTGATAAAATACTTGCCGAGTTATATAAAGTGACCCAGTGAGTTCAGATCCTTTCAAAAAATATTTTATTTTGTACAGAATTGAACAAATTAATGAGCAGATGAATCTAACGAGTTCAAGGAATTCATTTCTACGACTGTCCTCCACTTTCTCTCTTTTTGTCCTTCACATTTTTATTCTGATCGAGGCCAAAAAATACCGCGTCCTTGTTTCAGAAGTGCCAGCGTTTCAGAAACATTTTAAAAGGAAAACCAGGCTAATTGGTTTGGATTCGCACATGTGGTGTTCAGAATCCACCAGAAAACGACTCCAGGCGTCACAACGCCCGGGATGTGAAAGCTTTAAATCCGCGAAGGCCTTCGTTGATGTTTTAAATATGAATCTGTTCCGCGGTTTGACGTTTTCTCCTTCAAGGTGAAGAGAAGTGAGGATAATGACACATGCAGTGGTATAATTGCACTTGAGGGGAAAAGAAAGTCCTACCCTCTGCAGCAGCTCTCACTGGCCTGACAAGCAGAATTAAGCTTGAGCTCCCAAAGCTCTGTGAGTGTAGCTGGAAGACTGGGACCTTAATGCTGCTGCAAAAAAGATCTGGACTCCAACCACTTTACCTTGTGAAAAAGAAATTCCTATTACATGGTTATGCAAAGATAAATAGCATTGAAGAGGCTTCAAAAAGCACAAAATATTCACGTCCGACTCTCAGTGTTGCTTGTCAAGAAATAGTTAAGTAAACATTAATTAGATTAATCCTAGCTTAGTTTAAAATGTCTCAATACATATGTTTACTTTATTAAAAGGATTATGGATTAAAAAATAATAATAATGCACAAATGGGCAAATTTGCTGGTACTTTTAGTAAAGACGTGTTAAAATCCTTAAAATAAATCTCTTCTTGCAGCCGCATCATCTCACACTGAAAAGAAAAATGCTACTAGCGCCACTAGAACAGTACCTGGTTTTCTACTGAAACATTTATTAAGGTTGGAGTGCAGAGAGAGTAATCTTGGGCAATTTCTATGTGCAGAATCTCTCCAATTTATCCAAAGTCTCATGGTGTAATCTCCGCACAGGTTTTCACAAGATTTAGGTATGAGATGCTCATGACAGCATTTTGTCCGCTGAACCATTTCCGCCTTTATTTTAGTGTATGATTTTGGATCATTATGAAATAAAGAGCTATAATCAATTTTGATTTCAGCATGTTTTTAGTCAAAATTTTACAGCAGTTCCAAGTGTCTGTGATGGTCTATTATACATTGTGTGCTATGCCACATTTTTCCCTTTGTTTAAGCCCAAATCTACCTGTGCAGATTGTTTTAGAAAAGCTCATTAGAACAAAGTTCATAATGCCGTAAAACTCTATAAAAGTTCATTAAACGTCACAATTTTGCGATTTCAGTTGTCATATTAATTTCACCCTCAATGTAAGAACTTTTGTGCTTGGTGAGGATTATTTTGTGTAAAACTTTTTCCCTGCTTCTGAAAAAATATTATAGCAAATTTACAACTGGTTGGATTTTTTGAAAATTGTCTTTTAAATAGACACATTTTGAACACAACTTTATTTTGGGGATTTTCAAAGTCTTCTCCAGGAGTGCCAGCTAATAACAAATAAGAACTTTTGCCCATTCAGGCTTTTGGGGGTTGTTGATGCATCTGAAATTGCTCTTTTATCACAATTTTAAAACAGTCACTAAGTAGTAGTACAGAAAGTGTAGCAGGTTCTTAGCACCAACATCCTCACACCGACAGCATTTTGACAGTGACGTAACTTTTTAGTAGCTGCTTGTGTGGTGCTTTGCTGTAACCATGTGAAGTTGTGAGGATAAAGCACTCAGAAAAAAAATAATAGAAAAAAATAATAATTTTAACGCCTAAAAGAAAAACACGTTTTGCATTAAAGGGTTTGTTCGGGTGTTCAGGACGTCTGCTTTCTTACAGGTGCAGGGAGTCATTTAGTGTCTGAACAGCACTTGCTTTTATGTTTGTTTAGTTTATTTTTGAGATGTGGCATTTAGTTACCTCCTAGAAGACAAGCACGGCTTATGAAGGCAATAGTTGAATAGCTAACAGTGTTTGATTGGCATTCTTCCTCGAAAACTTTAATTTATTACCAACAAATGTTTACAGAAAAAACAATGCAACCTCATTTTTTGAGTATAAACAAACATTAAAATTTAGATTAGGGTCATGACATAGTCATTTATATCTTTATAAAGACAGTGTTAAGGCAGGTAGTTTTAAATTCAGGGTCATGTCTTTGGAACAATAATAATAATTTGTTAGTATTTAGTCAGAGTAAGCTAGTTGTGTTTTTCTGACCAGCATAAAGAAGGGGCGAATCATAAGTTTAAAAAAAGCATGTTTTAGGCATGCACAAATTACAACAATTTAATATAATTTCTCCCCGCATAATGAATTGTTTAATTTTGAGGATTTTAGAGATTAAAGCTAGTAAAAACCGTCTAAAGTGTCAAAAAAAAACTTTGAAATTGTTATTGTTAAAGTGAATCATTTGTCATTGAATTGTAAATGCCTGTGTTGCTGTTTATTAAATAATAACTTTAGAAAATGTCCATGACCCAATAAAGACTGTATTTAAATTTCATCCTGGTTTCTTCATTCTCATTAAAAAAACCTGTATGTATTACTTATTGAAATCATAGCAGCTTTAGGAAAAGGATGCATCATCGGCACATGATGCAACCTCGCACACAATAGTGTGAAAAAAAAATCCACAGCCTGATTTTGACCTTTTTGTCCATTCATCCTCTCTGTCAATCTCTCACCTTTCTTCACCACACTCCTCCTCTCAGTCCTGTATCTCTGGCAATCGTTGACCTTTTAATATTTTGCTTCCCAACTGCCGCGACTAGCCGGAGATCAAACGTGTCCTGCAACACAGCAGCAACTCTGCAGAAGAGCGACATAAATCCAACGAGGAAACAGTGGTGTTTATTGTGTCCACCGTGAGAACACGGAGCCGCAGGACACACTCACCTTAGTGTCCACACCACTCAAAGGGACTGCTGTGATAGTGGATTAGACAAGGATTTCTCATAGCTGCAAGACACGAAAGCTTGTGGTCCACTGACTGGCAGTCGATACCTTCCAAATTAGAAACCTGGTGAAAACAGATGGGTTATGAACTGCATGTTGGCTCAGGTGTGGAGAGGAACCTTGACATTTTATACAGACACAATGCCCTCCAACCTGCGCATCAGCTGCAGCTTGTGAGAGGCTGAAGCCGGTTGCAGATTAGCCATACTGGTTCCCGGTGATGAACTGAGTGTTTGTTTGACAACGTGGATTTTAGAAAAGCTGGACAAAAAAATGTTGCAGGTCTTCTGATTCCCACCACTAGATGTCCCTGTAGTTTCATGAACCGTTTCCACTCAGCAACTCATACAGTTATATCATCTGCTTAACGATAGCAAAAAATATGGTTGGTTTTTTAGGGATAGCAGGCTATATTATACACAATGTGTTTTTAGTAGTAATGCCAGGATGTATCACCAGTTACCAAACTTTTTTATGTTTTCTGAGGACCATCTGACTGACAGCATAAACAGTAGCATAGCAGAACACTGAATGTGCCACTTTGTTGTGCTTAATGCAGCAAATCACAACTGGATAACAGATTTTATGCATTTCTACTTTTACCTTAAAATTAAAACTTTGGAAATTAATAAAAAGGTTGCACAGAGTAAAGGAAATACTTACCTTGCAGATCATAACAATCCCTGTTTTCCACTGCATGGCTACTGACGCTTAGTTTCAGAATATAAGCATAGTTTGTTGATACGAGAATAAAGTGAATATAGCTTCTTGTTACGTAATAAATCTTTATGTCAAAGTGAGTATTTATTGTTGTCTGTTAAAATGACAACAATAATCACTATTTAGTGGAAAAGTAAAAAAAAAAAAAAAAATCTCGTTTAATTACATTTGATTTGAATTTCTGAGAACATTTCCTTTCAGGTAAAGACACTGTTTTGAGTCATTTCAAATAAACCCAAAATACAGGTCCATCATGCTTTTGATGTTGTTGTTTTTTTCTTTTTAAGAATACACTGAGCTTCTTGTACAAAGTTTTCCTTACATCTTGTGGAAACGCTGGGACTCTGTAGCGGTTTCTGATCCCCAGGAATGTTGGCAGAGTCTGTGCATTGCTGTTGCTCTTCTTCTGACTCTGGCAGATACATTTAACACAGCATTGATCCTGCAAAGTCTTATCTTCTCTCAGACAAGCCTAATCCTCCATGCAGAATGTTGCACCGTCGTCCCCGTCTCCTCCCACCGCCGCAGCTGAACCCGGATCCCCGACACACCCAGATGTGGGATTTCACACCTGCACTACTTTCAGCATCAGTCAAGGCAGCGGGTTAAATTGTAAATTTATACAAACTAAGCTATCTTTTGGATCTCTGTGTGCATGTGCTGGCAAGGCTCCACTCTTCTGCGTAGTTCATAAAATGAAAAATGTGACTATTTATGCATCCTAATTTCAAAATGTTGGTAAAATTGCCTCTGAACTGCTTGCAATATTATTAAAAATGTATACTGCTGGGAGGGCCTGTGAAGATGCCTTTAGCAAAGATCACCTCACATGCATGCAAGGACATAAACACCTGTGTCTGCAGGTGCATCTCTTGCTGACAGGTCTGCATAATTAGACACTTCTGAAGTCAGCCTTTGCTCTCCGGTGTGTGTGATGTGGGAAGAAGCCTACACAGCAAGTCCTTTGTGGCTTCTGAGGCCTCTGCTGGAGTGAGAAGAGATAATATTGGACAGCTTGCCCTTGAGGAATGTAAATGGGATGGTGTTTGGGCCACAGCCAGTGATTTGCTGGGTCTTTTGGCCAAATCCATCACAGAACCATCCCTTTATCTTCTTACAGTCTTGTGTTGACTGATCCCAATATAGTGACTGAATGAGACCAGAATGAGTCCATTAATGTGGACACACAGGCTGTGACACGTTCACATTAGGTTGGGTCTCTGTAAAACTAAGGACTGAGTCTTTGTGAATTAAGGGAACTCACCCAAAATAAAAAATATATATCTGATTCATTATTAAAGTAAAGTGGAGGGGAAAAAATTGCCACAGTGTTGCTACATATCAATTTGTGTGTAATGCAGACTTCTAAGTTATTTTGCTCATAAGCATATTGGTAGTTGAATTTCTCTGGGTCATTTATGAGCATAATGTTTCTCCTGTAGTTGTAGGTTATGTTTTGGTGCTCCACACTTTAACTAACAATGACATATAAAAATTCTGTTTAATAGCAAACTTATTACCCAAAAAGGAAATATATTTTTTAGGACCTCCGACATCATCAGAGTGGCCAGCGAACATATTCTCAAAGTAATTGTAGGACATATGTAAAAGGTCAAATCTCAGGCATTGATTCATGGTCTCTTCATAATTTATTGATTATGATTGTTCATTTTTAGAAGAGTGATCCATTTTTCCACATAAATCAATACATTCAGCAGCAATCAATAAGATCTTTCTCTTAGCTCTCTAGGCTGTTGTTGTTTGCCCACAGAACCAGTAATTGCACTGAAAGTAGTTAGAAGTTCTGCATAACTACATAATTAATTACAACAAACTGTGTAAATTTGATCATGTGCAGCAGAAAAATAATATCGCCTTTCAGGACTTATAGCAATCCCATAAGCCAGTCATCACATGAGCAGCATCTGATTGTTTTTTTTTTTCCAGTGACTAGTTATAGCAGCAACCCTGGGGAGACCTTTTAACTACTTTATAAGGAAAAGGTTTGCTTGGAAAAAAAACCCCACAAGAATATGAAAAACAGAGAAGAACTTGTATGAGGAGCATCTTTCCTTTGGGGACCTAGATAAGAACAGAACTGTTTGTCTCTGTGAAGGAGTCATTATTGTGGTAGAATGAATCCACTCGGTTTATCCACTCAGCAAGTACAAAAACAGCGGCTCTCTCAGCTGCTCTCAAACATGCACATACCGTTTCTGCGACTCTATAAAGGGGTTTTTATATCTTCAGCAGTCTTCTTAGTTAAAGTTCACAAACAAATAACAGCAGGAGCAAAAAAGAAGAAAAAAAAACTGGCTCAACTTTGTGTTTACTTTATTTAGTTCAGCTGACACCAAGGGAGCTTGTTTTGGAATGTATCTTTGTATAAATGCTTTAACAGTAATTATAGAACTGGCAGGGAATGCTATGCATAATTTATCAGTTCCCAGGGTATTTTTCTTAAGATGTAAAAAGGTGTTTAGCACATATGGTGTTTATTTTACTGCCACTTTTTTTTGTTTTGTTAAGAAAACTTGTTGTTCAAACGAGCCTCATGGTGTTTAAAAAAAGCACCGAGATACGGCGGCAACAGAAGTTTCTGTTTTCTGTCGGATTTATCAGACAAAAACTGCAGAGAGGGAGAAGTCTCAGTGTGATACTGCATAAAATATTATCCCTTAAATAGGATATGGAAACTGGAGTAAATGTGAGTTTGAATCTCTGGTACACATTTAAAACTGACTGGCTGCACAATGAAGTACGGAGAGGAAGATTGTGACAGCAAAAATAAATATATCCCAGAAGGAATTTTGTGTGTTCTACTTTATTTTTAAATGCATTACAGATTTCAGGTCAAAATGAAAAAAAAGATGGTTTGCATGTAGTATAAACAAGTTGCATGCTTTTTGCTTTGACAGGAAGAAACCAAAATACCAGTCCTGGGGAAACCATTCCAGAGCTAATAGCAGTAATGTGCCTTTAATAAAGCAATATTTATTCCATTTCGACAACTGTTTTCTTTCTTTTGCAACTGAACGAGCAAATTCAGCGTTAGGTTTGCAGCTTCAACGTTTAAAATGGAACCCGCTTCCTTTCTGCAAGGAAATATGCTAATTGCTCCTCGTCTAATTACATTCAGAATGCAGGAAGGCCACAGAAGGTTAAGAAGGCATCAGAAAGAGAAGATTTGCATTCATCACTAATCAAAGCATGCACAGCGCTGCATCAATGCCAGAGGTGACATTTTGATCAGAGCTCTTGAGACCCCTCGTTATTCATTCTTATCACTGCTGCCCTTTTCAGAAGCAGGAAATTATTATGCAAAAAAAAAAGAAAGATCAAAATTCTTTAAAGACGTCTCCGCGCCATTCAAAGTCTGTGCTAATTGAATCTCAAAGACCACCATCCTTGCATCAATTTCTTAGCGGCTGTCATGTCCTTCTAAAATTCTCTGTTGGTGATTGTGATAATAGTGAGCTTTAGTTCATTTCCTGTTGCAGCGCTCCATGAACGGGGCGTCGGAGGGTCAAGTGGTCAGTCGGAAGGCCGGACTGTCTTTGAAGTCGGTGACGGACACTTTCAGACAAAAGACGACTGTATCCATGGTCACCGATGGTGAAAGAGCGAGAATGTGACCGGTTACCGCTAAAAATCTCCTGGTTCAGTCCGAGGTCAGCAGACTTCACACTTCCCAAACAATGCTGGATAAGATGCCTACTTTTTCTCCCAGATCACTGATGCTCTCTGTCAACTGGTGAACCAGGAAATTCCAACCACAGTCACAGTCTGTGGGGACAATGTGTTTCCTCTTTTGCTGCACAAATTGTTTTTGCAAAACTGTAAATATTTCGTACGTGGGAGCTGTCAAAAAATGCCCATGTTTCCACTCAGTTGTTGTGGACAAGCCTCAGTTAGATTCTCCCACTTTCACTGCCTGATCTATTAGAAGCGGTGGCAAATCTTCTGCTGGGACACTGTGACCTGCTTTTCTGTCACGTGTGGAGAAGATATTTATGATAATGGAGAACAGTCCCATAAACATTGTTCCCTGGCACAGGGTGGGAGGTAGAGCTATTCATCCTGACTGGACCCTCTCATGGAGGCTGTGGGAATGGACCACAGGAATCCTCCCACAAGAAAGCAAAGGGTGAGACACAAGTCTAAAGACAGGCTCTGTGGTCTTGCTGCCTGTGGGTACAGTATGTGAATCAGAGCAACGAAGTACAATGTCAGCCTTTCTCTCATGCCCCCGACCTTCATTTGAATGACATTAGCTTTGCCTGAGAGGTAAATTGGAGGAGCTCCGGGTAATGGAGTTTTTGGTAGTATTGTGTAACAATAAGTCCCAAATGTAATTATTAGCAATTTTAAACAGCATTATCATACCAGGACTGATTACCAGGAAATACTAACCACAATGTCTCAGGATATGTGCTACGCAATTTTATATTAATTAGTAGAAAATTAACATTTTTGCACTTTTAGGCACTACTAATATCAACATCAATTGTTTATTTTTAATTTATTTATTTGATTGTGACATATCTCTCTCTCTCTCTCGCTCTCTCTCTCTCTCTCTCTCTCTCTCTCTCTCTATATATATATATATATATATATATATATATATAAATCTATATATATATATATATAAATATATA
>CAEGAF010173594.1:0-25349 GCA_903067075.1 Micropoecilia bifurca | reverse complement strand
GTAGGCAAAGATTTTATGGAAGTAAAATCTATAACAGTATTACTAAAGCAAAAAAAGTAAAGAATACAATAGCTAGAGTAAGCCCACTCCTATGTATTTTCTTTTCCTTGAAGCATATTCAAGTAAATAACTGCATAAATGTGACTAATTAATACCCACCTCAGTTATATAAAATGTTAAAACTGCACAACGAGGTTTGTGGTTAGAATGTGAACGCTTGAGCAATATTATTCATTTCGCAAACCCTATTTTGTTACTGAAAGATTTCTGGGACACATGCTGGTGTGTGTGAGCTAATCAGATGATGTTCATCTGTTATTTAAAACCTAAAATGTTTAAAAAGGAAAAATACGGTTTCCTCCAAACTGTGAGAGCATCTCATTTTGCTTCATGTAATCAGTTTGACTTTCTGCTAGAATTTTTCTAGATTTAACAATAATCCAGTTTCCAGTTTTGCCCAGCACTGCTAATTCTTTTGTTCCTCAATTACATCTCTGTAAGTGGAGCACAGGGAAGCACCAGGTGTGTCCACGGCTGGCGATGAGCACGTTTGCTCAATTTGCTGCCGCGCACTCAGGGTTATTACAGGTCCCAGTTCCAATCAACAAACATAACCAGTTTATGCTGGGGTGTAATTAAGTCTGTTGTGTTCAAGCTCACTGGGATCAGAAATCTCTGCGTCCCACAGGTCCGTATAGATCATTTGTGCAGGCAAATTGATTACCTTTACATCCAAAGTAACGTTTCCAGCTAATTACTGTTGCTTGTTTTGTATCATGCTGGTCATGTTTATTACAGAAAACCACGATGTGCAAGAGGGAGCTGTGTTTGCAATTACGTTTCTTCAATAAAGAAACTCTTATGAGGCAATTAATCTAAAGCACTTTTGTCTCTGTTCTTCACCTCAAATAAAAAAAAAGATATTTTATTGTAAATTTGCCACAATTAGAACCAGGGAAGTAGGAATTATCTCCTCCCCCCACGTCACTTGAAGCTCACATCATTCAGGCAGATTTGATGTTCAATGTGTCCAGACTCTTCCTTAATAATCTTTATATATTCTCAGCTCACTGGAATGACAGGCTGTGTTGTTGTGCTGAGTTTACCCCAGTGGATATGTCCTTGATCCGTATCCAGAGTGTGGATGTGGCTCTGTGTGCCTGCCGGAGACGGGGATGGTTCCCGCCTCCTCTGTGAAACCCACATGCCAGATAACATCTGTGTTGGTATGCTGCACCCTTGTGGCGCTCTGCTGTTACATCTCTATAAGCCCCGATAAGGACGCAGGCAGCTCGGCTGCAAGGGAGGCGAGCGAGATTCAATCTGTGGCATTTCACTCGATAAAAAAAAAAAAGTATCCCTCTGCATTTTCGCAGCCACAAAGTATGAAGTTGTGGGGATGCGAGGGGAGGAGGGAATCATGACACAGAGAGGTCTCTCCAAGAGATGCATAAATGTTGCTGTAAATGCAGCACACGGTCGATTATCTCTGCCGAAGAGCGAGGCTCTTCTAAACATCCACAGATTAGCGAGAGGAAGGGAGGAAGCAGCAGTTCCTGACATCCAATCCAAGCTCGCCAGTCAATTGTTCTCCATTAGGCCGTATCGGAGTGCCGGTCTTGTTGCTTTGATCTTGTGGAGACTTCCCAGACAGCAGCCATTGTGCAGCTGCAAGTATTGACAGTACAAGCGTCCAAGGAGGTGACAAGGACAGCAATTGATTGGGCCTAAATGAGAGTGAGGAGGAGGATTGATTGCCATTGATCCACATTTTTTTTTCCTACCACAGACTCTCCCTCATCTTTGATCACGACCACTTCGCTTGCACACGAGCCTAAGTCAGCTGCAAGGAGGAAATCCCATCGAAATGCATTAGCTCCATTTGTGAGGCCTGTAATTATAAGAGGATGTAAGGACCCAAGGTCGGCGCGCAGCAGGTGCCATCAGCTCGGGCGATAATAACAGGCCTTCTGCTTGCTTCCCACTGATTTAGTCATATAGATAATAGGCTATCTAGACGATTCATTTCTGTGTGGATCCTCTGTGAATAATAATCGTTTCTATAAAGAATGCAACAGTATAGCCATGTTCTGCCACGTTAAATTGTTTAATTGTATAAAATGTGAAGCAAGCTAGCAAAAAAAGTATAACTCATTCCTTGACTCATTTTAAGTAAAAGAACAAAGGAGGAAATGTCTGAATATTTCTCTCTTTTTTAGAAATAAACCCAAATAATTCAACCGAGAAAAATATCATAAAAATTATTCAAGAAGTCAAACCTGTCAATCATTTTTAATTGAATTATAAATGCCTCATATGAAAGTCTGTAATTGTTCATTACAGACAGTAAGAATGTATTTGTGGGTATGATCTGCTACAAAGCAAAAACTTCAATCAAAACAGATTTGATTGAATCTATGCCAAGCCTGAAATAGCTTCAGTATGTCAGAGATGAAGAAATACTATGTCAGAGATACTATGTACATCAAATGTATAAATGTAAAATCATCGTACTAAAAAAAACCCCTCAAATTCATTATTGATCAAGCTAGGATCTGCTCACTGAAGATTAAGTAAAAGAAAAAAAGAATTGATAAAATTTGTCTAATACATTTACATGCAGAAATAATTCAAATAAACTGAAAAAAAAAATCTATGCAGAGATGTTTCAAGAAAGAAATAATTCATTTCCTCATCTGGTCCTGTTCAGCTGGGCAGGTGTGAAAGCTCATCTGAACTCTGGTACGGGTCAAACAAAGGGAACACTGGTCCACCGGAAAACATGGATTATTACAGGAAGAAAGCAATGGGACTATGAAACAAACACAGGAAGGGAACAAAAAAGGAAAGGATTTGTCTCTTTAACAATTTATTTACGGACATAAATACTGAAAACTGAAATCCTGTCTGTTTGAGGCCAGTTTATTTCTTGC
Source organism: Micropoecilia bifurca (assembly GCA_903067075.1). NCBI lineage: Eukaryota > Metazoa > Chordata > Actinopteri > Cyprinodontiformes > Poeciliidae > Micropoecilia > Micropoecilia bifurca. The sequence continues at coordinate 22,416 of CAEGAF010173594.1, read as the reverse complement.
TTTTTTAACTTTTAATTGCCTTTGGTGGCAGGTGGGGTTATTTCAAATCAGGTCTTCCCAGTAAAAGTCTAAATTTGATGTACATAGTGGCCTTTTTCTTCATCTACGACATACTGAAGCTATTTCAGGCTTGGCAGAGCTTCAATCAAATCTGTTTTGATTGAAGAATTCACTTTGCAGCAGATCATACTCACAAATACATTCTTATTGTCTGTAATGAACAATTACAGACTTTCATATGAGGCATTTATAATTCAATTAAAAATGATTGACAGGTTTGACTTTTTGAATAAGCGTTAATACGGCATACTAAACATAGCGGCTGCTTTTCTGGCCAACTTTTTGCTCTCCAAATGGAAAGCTGTTGAAACTACAGCTTTTATTTGGTTTGCTTTCAAAAAGTGAACAGAAAAAAACAATTAAATTATGTGTGAATAATTCTGGGATTCCTGGCCCAAATGAAAAGTTTTGAGGAATCCAAAAGAAAGGAGTTTATCAACTAATTCTTAGTTCTCAGACCTACTTTACTGTGAGAAGGGATCAGAGCATGATCTGTAAACTTTTGGCACCAGAACTAAAAAAAAAAAAAAGAGTGAATGACTCGTTCATGTTCTGCTTACCTTCACAGAACATGCTGCCATTTGCTCATTCGATTTGCACCTTGGACTCTCACAGCTGGAGGGACGATTGGTCTTTGCCTCAACAGGAAATCTGTCTGCTTGGATGTTCCTCCACGTCCAAAGTTTTGACACAGGATTCGGATGTTCCCAACTTTCAGTGATTAATAAAATTAATTATATGGAGAGGAAGAAAAAAAAGCAACAGGAAAAGCAAAATCTTGGAAAACTTTAGCCCATCTCCACCCTCCCCTCCCCAAAAATAAAAAAACCCCAAAAAGACATTTAATGCACTTTCAGAAATCAAGCTCACTGTAAACATGAGCTTCTGGAGAAGGAGTCGTCAAAAAGGATTGTTCAACCAATCAGAAGCAGAGACAAAGTACATAAGAGCCAAAATTAAACTAAATTCAATAAAAAAATGAAATTAATCTTTTCTTTTTTATATTCAGAGATTTCTCTAAGGTTCAAAAAGCCATAATAAAATTCTCATAACTGAACCTGTTTTTACATTCATAGTTCTAAACATGTAGTCATTCTGTTGAATAATAAACATGACCACATACAGTCTATTGATTGTTGACTGATAATGTCAACAATTAATGTTGCATGGAGAATTTTAAAGTACCCCAGAATTCAAAACCAGCACAGCACAAACTCTGACACGTTCTGAGTATAACTCATGAATTCACGTTCCTCTTTTAAATCGACATCTAAATTTTCAGACGCTACATGCATGAGTTGTTTTGATCGGCGAAACATCACCAAACACAGGAAACGTTCACCACTTCTGCTTTTTCCCACATTTTTTTATTGAAAGCTTCATCAGAGAGAGAAAAAACAACTCATAAAACCCAAGTCAATTCCTAACATCCACAGATGTACAGATAAATTCTCAAAGATCGCACACACCAAGCAACGCGGTGTGTGCACGTGTGTGAGTGTGTGTGTGTGAGTGAGTGTGTGTGAGAGGCGTGACCGTATCCTCCTTAGCGCTGAAACAAACAAACAAAAAATAAAAGTGAAAAACAGAACATGTAACCAAAACAAAGGCAAAAAAAAGTTATGAAAAACTGCTCTGCTGTCCTAATAAATAGTTATCTTTGCTGGGGTCCTTAAAATTATTTCCTAGCATTATCAGATTTTACCTTTCTTGTGGAGCTGTTGGAACTCCATGAGGCCAGTGTGTAGATATATGCATCTGTGTGTGTGTGTGTGTGTGTGTGTGTGTGTGTGTGTGTGTGTGTGTGTGTGGGCTGCCTGGAGCTCCAGGGGTTCTGCAGCCAATCGATAGCTCTCATCAGAGGTGGACCGAAGCATCAATTAAAAGCCCAGGGCTTCGCTCCAGCAGGGGGGTGCAGGGGGTTTGTTGGAGCAATTTTCCCACTGCATTATGTGTTAAGTGTGACTGCGAAAGTGAGTTATTGAGCCGCGGCTCTCCTTGACACTCTGCAACGAGAGGAACTCTGAACTCCTGCTTATGCGAACACATGGCGATCAATGGGAGGGGGGGGGGGGGGGGCGCGGCTCCGAATTCATTCACACCGGATGAATCCAGGAGAGCCTCACAAGTGAGCGGGACATGGAAATATGAGAGTATGACTGTGACACTGAGGTGGCAGTGGATCTGAGAGACAAGGAAGTGAATGAGTGAATGTGCTTAAAGGCAGTTGGGGGGAGGGGGGGGGCGGCGAAGCACCTTCCCTTGATGGACGGACACATTAGAGAAGACCAGAATATGGCCCCAAGATTTGATCAAAAATCTGCTCTGATATTGCCGTTTCTGTTTTGTCTCTGACTATGAAGTTCATTTTAGGTCAGTAAGATTTACTGCAATCAAGGAGGTTGGATCCTTTACTCAATCTGAAATGCAATATCTCTTGAAAAAGTGATTGCATAAACTTTACAGCACTCCCAACGAATAAGCAATAACAGCGTCTATTCAGCCAGTCCGATTGTCGGGGATCGAGTCACAGGATCCCAGATAGTTTCCCAGAATGAATTTCTACAAAACAAAGAGTCGTGGATCTTCCAGTGGAACATTCAGATCTCCATCCCCTCAACAGATTCCTTTCAAAGCTAAAAAAGAAGCTGAGTTCAGCTCATGACCATAGAAGAACATTGGAATATAAATGGACCCAGCTATGAAGAGACCATTAGTACGCCATCACAGAAGAAGTCCTAATATAGTTTTATAAGTCAGGTTTTGAAGAGCAAGCTTTCAACTTGCAGCATGCCAAATCTTACGGACAAGATTGTCCCACCTCTGCTCTACCTTCCATGTTTTACTCTTAAACAAGAATCAAGATTCTAGACAAACAGACTTAACTCCAACCGAGAGACGGTAGGGCTGCTGCATCTTTTCCCATGAGTTCCTTATACTTCGTTGTAAACTGTTCACAACAAAGGTCACTGATACAAAATGTCAATTAATTTACCTCATCTGCAAAAAACCTGATGCTGCCACATCAGGCTACCTCCTCTATTGAGATCAAAGTAATCGGTGACAAGTTGCTTTGATTGTCTGAGGACCAGATAGACTTTGAACGCATCCCTGTTGCCTCATACAGATTTTTCCAGAGGACACAGATGTATGTGTTCTGCAGATCTAAATGATACAACTGGACTACACAACACACACCAACACACACTTACACCCCTCCGATACTCTGCTAGCGTTGTACCTGCTATAAGACAGCTAACTCAAAAGGGTAAGTTAGCTCCCTTGTTTTTCTTCAAGTTCTGCTGGAAAATGAATGAACTTTCCACCCGATTCAGGCATCCTGATCTGCGGAAATATGTAAAACACGCAGGACGTTGATTTGAAGAAAAGGAAAACAAACGTAATCTAGATAAAAGGACTTCTGACTATGTGGCAGTAAGGTGAGGAGACAGAAAACTGCAGACAGAGAAGGGTACAAATTAATCAGTTGTTTTGCCTAAAAGGAAACAGCTACTTAGTGTGATGGAGCAAGCGAGGCGGAGAGAAGACTCCTAATTTGCGAGGGGTTGAATTAGTCACCTCTGTAAGTCCTTAACAGGGAAGCTGCTGCTCTCTAAACTTCGCTTCTGCCCAGCAACAAGAGCTAATGATCACCCTCTCCTCTCTCTCCTGGTGTTGCTGGCTCCAGGTTTGTGCTGACACATGATCTGACTGGGGGCACATTTCTGCAACAGCCTCCTTAAAATTTCAGGCATGCCTTCCGCAGACTTACCAAGAAGGTATTTGTATTCTGAGAAGGTGTATTATTCCATTGTGCTATTAAGAAAAAAGCCATTTCTGCTTGTTGGGTAATCTTTCAGATCTATGTGAAATATTGGTAGCAAAACACCTGCCTTAATGTCTTTTTCTTTCTTTGAGTCTCCATTAGCAAAATGGAACTGATGTTCTTAGTTGTGCATTCCCCCCCACATAATCTCTTGGCTATTTGTAATCCTATTTCTCATAATGCTATTACTACTGAATCTCGGGCCATTTGTAGGACACTCTGTGCTCTGGTGTGCAACCCGTGCATTAAGAGTCCTATTAGGATTCACAATATTCTCTGTTCTATAAGAACAGAAGCTGTAAAGCTGCTGGGCGACTCGGATTCTGGTATACTGCTGCTGAAAGTTGCAAAATTAAAACAAAAACACAGGGACTCTTCCTGGTTTACACTGATTCGATGGCACAGACTTGCTTGATATCTGAGTCTTAGTGAATCTGTCATACTGTTAAACACAACAGTATGAGAGAAGGTGAGACACAGTGAGAGATTAGATAACTATAGGCAAATGTAGAGAGGCAGATCAGAAGTAGGAAAAAAACCTAACATACAGCTGATCACAGTTTGGTAGCCACAGGCAGCAACTCATCACACCCAGATGTTTTACTTTAATAATTTGGGTTGATTTGTACAAAACTTTTCTGGCCATCTATGCGGATTTAGTACCAGCAAGATGCCAATTCATGTCCACTTTAGCAATCTTTCATATCTGCCTTAGGAACAGATCACAGTCATTTCTGCTGATGTTCTCTTTTGCTGCGTTTTCATTACAGATGTGAGCAAAACCGACATTCTGCTTATGTTGAAAAAAGATTTTCAGAATTATTTCCGTCAAATAAGAAATGCACATAAAATCACACGTGAATGTGTTTAAGCAATAAGAACATGCCACGCCGTCATCCTCCAACCACTTCCTGTCGTCTTCTTCCTCTTTTCCTGCAGTAGCAACGTCTGGTTGTTTATCACATAACTTGTGTGATGTGGGGAAAAAAGTGCTTTCACTGCAGTTTTGCAAAAAACACCAATTTTGATATGGACGAAAAACCACCTCATCCAACTTTATTGAAAAATTGCCTGGTTTACCTTAAGCAAATTCATTTTTGTAATTCCAATTTGTGTAACTAATGGAAACACAGCTATTGTCTTCTCTGAGGAAATGTGGTTACATGCCTAAGACAAATAACATCCATCCACAGAAGGATTGCTTTACTAAAATAAACTAAAGGATAAGAATTGTGAGCTTTTTTATGATTATATCTATTTTCATGAAAATACATCTCTAAGAAAAATAAAGTGATGCCTCAGTTGAAGTCAGTAGGTATGAAATGGTTTGTTTACTGTGAAAATAGATAGGGATAAAAATGGAAACAGGTGGGTGCAAAAAAGTGCAAATTGACCTGGAATAATTACTGATAATTTGATCTGACTGTGTCTTGCAGATGCCAGACAAAAAAAAATGTTGGCCTACACAGGAAAAAATAAAAAATAAAAATATATGGCTTTAAGCACACACCTGTGGACCAGCTTCAATTGTGCAATGTCAAGTCAACGGAGTTAGTTTGAGGTCCAGTCATGGAACGCAGCTCCACCTTTAGCACCATTGAGGAGATTCCATAAGTTCTTCCAAAAGCTCTTCCATGTGCTTCACTACTGAGAGAACGTGGAATCATTTGGAAGCTTTGTTTAAAGGCACTAAATGTTCAATTTGATTGTTACGTAGAAACGCTGCCATGAACGATGACGGTTTGTCTGCAATGTGCAGTCCGTCAGAAGCACTAATGAAATAAAATATCGTCATTAGCAAACAAAAAGCTCCTCCTCTTCTTCCTCCTCTCTCAGGAAGAATAGGGGTCTTTGAGGGACATTGGAGTGGATCCTATTGCCCCCAGAGGGAGACAAATTGGGTCCGTCAAGGCTCATTGCAAGAGTGACTGAAATTGGTTTGCGGTTCTGCTTTTGCACCACCTAATAAAAACGAGAGACCTCGGATAGAAACTATGAGAGGGAGGAGGCAAACGACGAGGCAGGGATGGAAAAATCAGAGCAGAAAGGAGCCTGGCCTCGCCATGGCACAGAAACCGTGCCAGTTGTCTTTTTTTTTTTTTTTTCTTTTTTCCTTATAGCTGCGGCACCACAGTTGGGCCAAAGCAGGACGGTGAACACTGAAAACACAAACAGGCTGTTGTAATGTGGGCAGAAATTGCTGTTCTCCCCCAGACGATTCCCTCGGGGACAAGTCCACAAATGTGAAGTCACTGCAAACATCATGCAGCTCGGGGATGGAAAGACAGGATCAGAGGAAAGGGAGTTGTTTGTGCAACCTGGTGGGATAACGAGGGGCGTAACGGGCAGTCGGAGCGCCGGGCGAGCGAGGAGCTGCCATCAGTGACTGGATATGGCTGGTGAGGAGAGCACTTAATTCCCACAGATCCGCCGTGCTGGGCACGTAATCAGGGAAGGTGTTCAGGACAATTTGTCCCTTTTTTTGGCTTTAAACACACTTTTACTGAGGCTTGTTAGTGTCACAGAGGAGAACCGGTGGCAGCGAGGCACCGCCGCTTGGTTTCAGCCAACCTTTTCTCTGGACAACCGTTTTATTTTTGGACCGGTTACAGTCCCATACTGCATGGAAGCGGTTTTACAGCTTCTAGTGAAAAAAAAACTAAATATAATTCGCTAGGTCATGAACTTTCTGTGTTGGCAGTTGAATTATTATGAGCAGACAAATAAAAAGCTTGTACAAGTCTTTAATTCTTTTTTCCCCTCCCCAAAATCAGACCAATAACCCGTTTTCTCCCCTATTCGAAGCTGTGAACTGCATTTTTGAAACATTTTGCCAGCAAAATTTCCACAGCTGGGTTGCTATTTTACTAAATTTTTATAGGATTCATAAATTTATATGGCTTCAGCGTCTTAAAATAGATCGAATTTGGTGTTAAAGTAATGCTCTAAGATCAAAGCTGGGGTTATATTTAGTTATTACTCAAAACACTCGACGTACGTGGACATTTTTATGGCTTTTTCAGGTCAGCCAGTTCCTGTCCGTACAGCACCCTCTGCAGTGACGACTCTTAAAGACAGACTTAGTGGCCTCTACAGCTCTGTAACCATCTGCATGGTGATAAAATAAACTTATTCAGCCTTATTTGCCACAGTTCCTGCCATTTTAAACATTTTAATGGTGCTTTAGGTGAAGATAAGAGCAGGATTTTCTGAAAATTAACCAAAAATGATCACGCTAAAATGTTACGTTTTCTTGTTTTGCCCATTTGGACCAGAAGAAATAACCGTCTGTATGGAACACACTCCTTAGACAGCCTGAAATGTTTAAAGTGAATTATCGTACAAAAATGCATTGCAAGGTGGCAATTATTATGCTGGTGATTATGTCAAACGTGACATGAAATGTGTCCCCTTCCAAACAATGCTCTCAAACTAAATCTTCTATTTTTCCAAATCTCAATGTGAAGTTTAGCTACCGCTATAAAAGATACATTTTTTTAAAAAGCCTTCTACACATCTTCAGGCGAAAAATACTTTTACAATATAAAAATAAGCCACAGTTACCTTTGTTAGCTTGTGTGTTTTTACCCTAATTAAGCCCCATCAGAGCCCGACTTTTACTGCCTACTTCACAACTGCACAACAACGTTTAAACATCAACAGACATCGACGTTATGGGTTTCTTTTCACTTCCAACACATTTACATGTTTAAATGAAGGGCAAGCGGTCTCCAAACTAAGATAATCGACAGCTGGATGCTTCACCAAAAAGCAGAAAAAGTATAGAAAAGAAATCCTTAAAGGTATAACGGATGTCAACCAAATCGAGCAGCCCTTCATGAATGTGATTAACTGAAGTTTACGTTTGATAGATGAGGATTCCTGGTGCTCCATTCTACATGAAGACCTCAAATTAGTTTTGACACTTGCAGCTGAACAATATAACAAAGGAGTGCAAGATAAAAGAAAATAAGAAGCATAGAAAGTGGTTTCAGTCACTGCCTCCTAATGCCGCCTTACTGAAGGCAAGAAGAAGGTAAAGAGAGTAAATACACAAAAATATACCACAAAAGTAAAAAAGAAGAGCGCCATTTGGTGTCAAAGTTTATGCAATCATTTCTTAATATGACAAAGTCTGTGTTGTGTAATTCTCTTTATGAGCAGTAACAAACCTGCCTTAAAAAGATGCAGCAAATGTCACTCGGTTTGTTGAAACGTTGGGATGGTATAGTGAGGAAGATAAAAAAAAATAGCAGCCAACTGATCTCACTGCAGCTTATTTCGCTGAGAAATGTTTGAGTTAATATTGGTTGAATCGAAAAGATAAAGAGACAAACAGAAACCACAGAGAGGACAAAAACCTCAGAGTGTTTCCAGCAACCTTCCTCCTCTGCTCTAGCCAACGTTTTCCCTGCAGGATCTGAGCGAGAGGCGACTCACGCCTTCAAAGCATCAAAAAAATAAAAAAAATAAAAAACACGTCACACAATTAAATACTGTCTGATTATTATTGAGGTTGTAAGTGTGTTGTGTGAGTATTTAAGCTGTATGTTTGTGTGTGTGTTTGTGGATGTGTGTAAGAGAGCGAGAGACAGATCGGACAAGCATGAAAAATGATTCCGACTCTGAATAAAGCAACATGTTGAGAAGGATTGTAGGACTGGTCCGGCCATTAAGGTAAAAAAACAAACAAACAAAAAAAATATAACAAAAATAAGCAAACAAACAAATGACGACAACCGCAACAACAACTGCATCAACAACATTAACATCAACAACATCAACAGTAACAACAAGGAAATCAAACTTAAAAATGAAAAAAGGGGGGAAAACAATAAACAAAAGCCAAACTCTGGTTCAGAGTGTCTCTTCATCTTTGGTATAAAAATGGCCATCCGTGGGCTGCATTTGATCCACAACTAGGAAAGACTACAGAAATTGTCAACAATTTCTTCTATTGCTTTTGCACTGATTGGTTTAAACCATAAGCTCCTACTGAATCTACTGTTTTATTTCACTGCCAGAAGTTATTTGAATTTTTTTTCATTTTTTTTTCAGTTTTATTCTTTTTTTTAATATATTGTTTTTTTTGCAGTGTGACAAGCAAAGCAGGCTAAAAACATCTTAAAGCTCATAAAAAAGGTAAAATGTGGCCGATAAAAAGCACTAATGTCATCGACAGCGGCATGTAAAATGATAATGAGAATAAAAAAACAAGTTCAGCATTCGCAACAGGCTGCACCCACAGCGCAGCGCGTCTTCTTATGTTTTATACTTTTTCTCGTTGTGTAAAATCTCTTCGATGCGTCGCCCCTCCCACCCCGTCCCAACAACAGACATTTTGTTTACTTCTGACACGTAGTTACCTCTGACATAATAATTATCAAAGTTTTCTTCTAACGAAGAAATGAAACAAAAAGCTTTTTCTCTATTAAATCTGTACAGCTTATGTGATAGATTCTTTTTTTTCCCTCTTTAGAGCAACTCATTCAGCATTTTGAGCCCCTTCCCCATAGAGGTCCAAGAGACGGTTTGCTTTTTTTTTTGTTTTGTTTTTAAACCCTCTCAACTAGACGTCAGACTTTCACTCTGTAAAAAGTTTCTGGCGCCCTTCAAATTAAGGCCATGAAGATTCAAGAAAGAAGAAAAAAAAACTTTTTTCTTTTTTGAAATACATCTAGAAAACTAAGCTTTAACACTAGAACTTAAAAAAGAAGACTCAAAAGAAACCGTAGCTTAATATCTGAGGAAGACAATCTCTGTGTGTATCTCAAACTTTGCCTCCCTCTTTCTAATTACAAAATAAACTTCATCACCTACCAGCGCATTCAACCGTTTATTTTTTTAGTTTTCTCTTTTTATTTAATTTTTTTGCCTTTTCTATTTTTTTTTTAATTAGTTGAGAATTTTCTTTGAGAAACTTTTCAAGCTTCAGCCCATCCCTTTAGGCGGGTTTCATTCCCAGACTAAAACAATTTACTTCTTTGCACTGTGCCCAGTAATTTCCCCCACATCCCCCCCTTTTTCCTCAGCACTCTTTGCCTCAGTCTTGATTTTTTTTTTTTCTTGTAGGCCAGGTAGGAAATGAAAAAAAAGTGTCTCTTTTTTGGTGCCTGGGCAATCTGGAAGTAATCTCTTTCTTTTCCTCACATTCACAGTGCAGCCACCCTCTGTCTCAAGGCAACGCTGTCACAGGAACATTCGCTCAGGCCGTTGCTATCTGATAAGAAGATGAGAAAGCAGAGAGAGAGAGGGAGAGAAAGAGAGAGAGGGACAAAAGGGTTCGGAGTTGGTGGAATTAAAGAATATTTTTACAAACACAACAGAGCAACAGAGATGACAGCTGACGGCAAAATAAAGAATTAAAAAGCTGCCAAATATGACACCAGCTGACTGGAATAATATGAATAATGTTTTTATGTCTTATTTTAGAATCAGTATGAAATGCCTGTTCTGTTCAAGAAATCAGTCTTCAGACTGAAATACTTTGCCGCTTTTTTTTTGTTCTTTTGAGTAAGAGTATTCTTACACACAGAACCGGTGTTGACTTATTGTACAGATGTTTTCTTAAAAAAACAAAAATTTGTTTCAATGTTTTCCATTTTTAAGAGAAATAAAATTATAAAACTGAAAGGACTGCTCATCGATGTGTGCGAGCACCAGAGGATACTCTTTGAGTAAGAGTATTCTCTTACTCAAAAACAAAACAAAAAAAAAAGGTAAGATTTATATGAATCCTGGAAGACTTTAAATTATAAAAAAAAAAGATTTAGAACCATTTTAAAAGCCAATTTAAAAGAAAAAGCACATATTTTTACTACATCAACATATCTTTAATTAGTAATCCACAACTTCATTTGTTTATTTCTACCACTTCACTCCAACATAAGAAAGAAAACCCTCTTTTCAAATAGTACTCATCTTCAGAAATCTTCAAATGGATACAACATGTAAATTGTTAAATTAAAGAATAAACTTCAATAAAATCATGTTATGAAGCACTTCACACTTACTGACAAGAGGCGCTAATAAATGCAGAGATCATTGCTTTATAAAAAAGGGTTTGTGATTAGGAAAATTTTAATAAAACATGAACTAATTTGACATTTCCCCCACAATACTTTATGCAAATTATTTTGGCTCTAAAGTGGAAGGAAAAGTAAGATACATAAAACAAAAGCGGGAAGCACAAAATAGTTTGGCTTAATTAGCCTATTAAGTGAATGCCTTGATCACTACTGCTTTGTGAAGAGGCCAGTCGGAACGTAAATTCATAATAAATGAAAGCTTTACAGAGGCTCTCCAGAGCCTGTTCCAACAATCGGTGGCCGTAGGCATTTCGTAGCAGCTTCCTTGCTCTGTGAATTATAATAACTGATGCCCACAAGCCAGGAAGCACAGCAAAGTTATTTCCACTGTGCAACATGTAGTAAAGGTTGCAGTTGACATGAATTCAGAAGTAAAGCTAAACTGTGAAACAAACTCTGCGGAAGGCTAAACGAAACCTCAGCTTGACTTCCCTTTTTTCGAAATCATTAAAGTTGCATCATCCTCCACCCTGGAAATCAAAATGGTCAAATATAATAATTTCATTTCATGCCTGTGTTTTATCAAAATCAGGCGAGAACATTTCCAGATCAGTCGAGCTCAGTCTTCAACAACAGTTTAATGTTAGCTATATAAAATGTCTGCGTCTTTCTTTTAAAGGATGATGACCTGACAAGTGACTTTGGCTCTAAAGTTCAAAAACATCTGTTTTCTGACTTACTCACTTGGACTGGTATGAGTAAGCAGGAACGTGATCGGCACTGTCCACCTGGATCTGTTGCTGCTGGCCAGCCACCTCCTGGGATGAAGGAGCCACCGTCTGGGGTGAGGCATCTGTCACCACTCCCTGGAAGAGCGGAGTAAGACCTCTGTGTGACAGCATCAGGCTACTCCATGTGTGTGTGTGTGGTGTGTATTTTTACTTTTTCTTCTCTGTCTTCTTAACACAAATAAACAAAACAACAATCAAACATGGCAGCGTTTGATTCCAGGTGGGAATTTACCTGGTGCTTTCCTCAAAACCAAAACCTTTCTGGAATTCACCAGTTTTTTTTCTTACCAGGTCCTTTCCTAGAACCTTCAAGGTAAGCTTGATGTTACAAGGTACTTTCTGGAATTTACCAACAAGTTATCTAGAACTTTCACGAAGCTTATTGGGTAGTTTCAAGATCTGGGATGAATTATGTGTTGTCTTTCCTGAAGGTGCTCGCAAAAACGTACCCCTTTAAATTCTGGAATTTATTAGATACTTTCTTGAAAACATTTGCAAAATATGGTGGGTATCGGTTTCAGTTACCAACAAGTGAAAAGGGTTGGTACTTAGAAAGTTTCTGGTAATTACTTCGTGTATTGTAGGAAATATACCTGGGAAAAGGTTCAGAGTAAGCATTCTGCAATTTCCTCAAAGTACCTAGTAAGTCTGGGAAAAAAATACATTGTAAGTTTGGGGAAAGTTCTGGCAAATACTTGTGAGGTTTCATAAAGCGACATTTAACTTCTAGAAAAGCACAAGCTATGAAACTTATCAAAGCTTTGATAGAGCAAGCAGCTTATCGAATAAACTATAAAACAAAGAACTCGTAAATGTGAATTCTCTTATTTGGCTGAACAGACGTTTGTGACTAGGGACAGTTTGTGTTTGGGGTGAAAAACTTCTTAACCGATGGCTGTCTGCGCTAAATCCATCACAACAACCCTTTTAGCCTTTTGTATGTGTCGAGCGTTACTGATTGCGCCCGTCACCGACTCATCTCAATCACCTTTAACAAGCTCTCAAGGATAAGATGTCCTGTCCATACATCAGCCCTGCAGTCACCGGCCGATACAGTGATCTACACCCCGCTGCCGACGCCGGGACTGAGAGGACAGGGGTGAGGATGAAATAGGAAGAGGAAGCCGAGGGCTACGCTACATCTACATCCCTCTTCTCTGCCCGACTCCTTCAAAAGCCAAGGCAGCAACTTTCTGAGGTGGAGGGGTGGGGAGTAGAAAGGGGTAGAAAATAGAAGAAGAGAGGGGCGACTAATGGATGTGTCAGGGGAAACTGTCATTGTCCGGTGGCTGGCGGGGGCTAACCAGGCCTCTGCGGCTGACGGATGTTTCAGGTAGCTACAGGCTCGAAGCGGCTGCGGGAGGGTGAGAGAGGCCGCTCCGCCGGCGCTGTGTCTCACTCCAGCTGCTGTCATCTGATACACGACTGATAGTCCATCTGAATATGACCGCACTGTCAGCCGCCAGACAGCTCGCCCGCTCTCCCCCGCTGCCCGCCCGCCTGCCGGCGCTGCGCGTTCATCATCTCTCAGAGCAGGCGGCCCGAACCTGCCAGCAGCTCAGACAACCACCGAGGAGGAGAGGACAGGAGAGGAAGTCTGTGCTGCACTTCAAATGCCTTTCCCCAAATACTATCAAACTTCTGACTCATTCTGCTTTGCTTGCGCTTTTTGTGCTTGTTATTTTCTGGTCTGGGGAAACTATTGTAAAATACTGTGAGGAATGTAATCGTAATTCAGCACTTTTCACTTGATGACTGTTATGCTTTATGTTCTCGCATTTTTTTTCCACCAACAAATGTTAATGTACTTCATCTGGCATTTATGTAAAGAGATCAAAACAAAGTAGTGCAAAGCTTGTGAACTGGAAACATTTCAAATCACAATTAGAATAGTGTGGTGATGAAATATTTTTCTAGCCCGATCTGTGTCAGCTCGTAAATGTGAGAACTACCATTCTCTGTAATTACAGCAGAATAGTTTTCGGAGTTTTTCGTCAGCTTTCGTTTCTTGCCACATTTGACTTCATCCATTGTTCCATCGAGTCTGACCCTGTTAAAGATGGGCAATCCCAGAGCATAATGCTGCCACACCCGCATTCCACATTTGGGATGATCTGTTCAGGAGAAGGCTAAAAATGAACTTGCTCCACATGTGTGTTGTGTCCTCTTGATGCTCTTCTTTAAAAGCCAGATTTGTACTTTTCCTTTTCCCACCCGAGCGTCGGACCTTTGCAGCTGTTCCAGAGTTACTTTGAGCCTCCTGGCTTTTTCTCCATTTAATATTCTCCTTCTCTGGTCTGTCAGTTTAACAGAACAGAATTTAGTAAGCTCGTAAGTGTACCATGCACTTTCCTTTCTTGGATGGACTGGACTTTGTAAGAAGTTCAAAGCTTGAGACTTTGTCTTACAACATAACTTTAAACGTCTCCAAGTCTTTCTCTCTGACCTGTTGCCTACTTTTCTCGGTGCTGTTGTTGTTCACCAATTTTACTTTGTTAGAAAACAAAATTAGTGAACAACTTGTGTCTATTGAAGTTGAGAATATATTACACATAGTGGACTGTAGTCACTGTTTAGACGAGTTTATGTAAAGGAGTCTGAGTAAAGAGGACTAAATGAAAATGCCTCTGATTTCAAAATGTAAAACATGCAAAGAAAAAAACTATTTAGTGAAATGAAAAAAAATGTAAGTAGTGTAATAATTTTGCAGGGTTTTGTAATGTTATCCCTTGTTGTTTTTCATGTTTTTAAGCATGCGTGTGGGTCTTACTTCGACAGGGACGGCTGTTGGAGGCACAGGAGTGTACTGGGGAATGTAGGTCCCTTGCATAGGTGCAGCGGCGGCAGCTGCAGCAGTCATGTACTGAAACACAATCACAAAATAAATAAATAAATAAAAAAAACTTGCATGTAGTTAAACAAAATCCTTTCAGAAGAAAACTCCTAAGACACTCATTAAAATCACAAATCCCAGAAACATATTAGAGCTGAAATACATTCCTGACATCAAAAGCGGATCGTAATACTTCCCCGGAACACTCATTCAACGTAATTATTCCCACAACTATTAGGAAAGCCCACACTGCTATGCTCTGTGAATCCTTCAGAGGGCGCTAAGAGAATACGAGTCCACCAAGACGCCGGCGTAGCAGATCAGACAAGAGTGTGTGACGGAAAGAGAGGAAAAGGAGGAGGGGGAGATGTCCTGCTGTCCCGGCACGACTTCAAAAGGCCAAGCAAATACACCGGGTAACTGCTGAAGAGATAAAAATAATAATAATAATAATAAAAGAAGGAGTAAAAAGGGAATTAACTGCTTGTGAACGAGAGCGGGAGGTTTGTAGCCTGTGGCCTACATTCCTTTAGTCACGCCTGCCTTGGTTTTAAACAGGCTCTCTGTACGGTGGACATTTTACAGGCATGACCCGGGTTTGCTTACATGTCGGGCATCAGGGCTTCCACACGCAACGCAGAGGAGGCCTTTCCTGCTGAAAGCCTCAACATGGGGCCCGGTTTTAATTAGAACACGCCTTCATCAGCTCTCGTCGACGCAACTGTGCGTATCAGTGTCTGCGTGCGTTCCCGCGTGCAGCTGGATGCGCGACACATTCATCACGTGGCTCCTGCCTCTCTGCGCTTGAAAGAACGACAAAGACAAAGAGGCTTGGAACGATAATGTTTGTGGTGCAGCGCCAACGGATGTGATCCGAGATAAAAAAACCCGCCGGGGAGCTTCCCCTCTTCTTCCTGCTGCCTTCCGGACTGAGGGAGAAGGGAGGTCCGATTTGTTTTCTTGCTCTTTTTTCCCACCCCTTCCCCCCCTGCGCCTCTCCGTCCTTGTTGGGCGGCGGCGACGTGCAGCAGGAGGCGGCGCTGCGAGGCCCCTTTTTTGGCTGCAGGCCCGCCGATGCTGGTAGAGTGTCATTACCGGCAGCGTTGCTAATGGATCGGCTACGGCTCCACCGCTCACCGCTAATGAGAGCAGCTAAAGGCCACGGACACGGGTGATTAACTCCCCCGCCGTCGCTACACGGAGCCGGGAAGATGCCCCGGGATGGATGTTAGTCTGTGTTCATGAGCGAGCGTGACCGCACAGGTCTTTGGACGTGAATTTAAGGTTATCACACCTCCGGGGCTGTCACTCTGAGGACAGGGTGAGGCGGTGTGTCCAGACCTCCTGACACATCACATCTTCCCTTCCCTTCTTCCCTCTCACCTTGCTGTCATGGTCTCTTTCTTACTCCTCCCTCCTTCTCAAAGGGGGCCTATCAGATTGTTGAAGTGACCTTCTCCCCGTTGAATCAAAACCATGCATACCAATTTCTTCTTGGGACTTGAGGTCTGCGCCTCTCCTCCCCATTAACTTATTCAGTCAACTCACCTGCGAGGGCTGCATGAAAGCAAATGAAGGAAAGTGAGAGATAATTAGCCATTATCACAATCTCCCTGTCATGGGGAAAATGTCTGTTTGAAATGTGATATTTCTCTGCAAGACTGGGGAAGGAATTTAGAATATATTTAGCAGGAAAATTTAATAAGATAAGATTTTTCCTCTATTATGACCGTTAGTTAACCCATTTAATACGGCAGGTAGAGTAAGTCATATTTCTGCAGCCGCCTGTGTGGCAAGTCAAGATTAATTTTTTTTTTCCCAATTTCAGCTCTCTTAGTCCTTCCTTGTCCAGTCAGGGGACAAGTTTGGGTAATATAAAGCATCCCTAATTGGCGATAAATGTTTCGTCACACACATTTACATCTATGCTTATGCACGAACACACGCGGCCTGGAGCAGATGGTGTGTGTGTATTTTTGATGAACGGTAGGCTTGAATAGCTCCCTAACGAGGCTGGTGTGAGTCGACTCCTTAAGCCTCCCCACTGCCATCACTCTCCATGACACATGCTCATGACTCCTGTGTAAATGCGGACCGCAATGCAGCAATGCCGCGATGAAAATCCATAGGATAGACTAAAATACACTGTTGCCACAGTGGTTTGGGACTCCAGACAAAAATTACTTAGATCACAATTTATGTTTGGTGGGAGCAAAGAGGGAAGCAGTTAGCAGTTGAGCAGTTAGCTCAACAGCAACCTGGCTAGATGTCCAACACTGATCTTTTAGGCCACCGTATAAAACAATATTCATGGTAGAAAGGTAGCACTAAACATCAGTGAACATTGGTGGTGGCAGCATCATGCTGTGGAAATGCTTTTCTTAAGAAAAGACAGAGTATATTGTCAAAGGCGCAAATGGTTGGGAGCTAAATAGAAGAAATCTAAAATATTTAAGACAACAACCCTGAACAATGGTTTAGACCTTAAAAATCATGCATCACTGTGGCCCAGTCAAAGTCCAGATCTCAACTTCAAAATCTCTGTTTACAGATGTTCTCCAGAAAACCTGACTCAATTGGAACTGTTTGGAACGGTCGACTTTTTGGTGGCAAAATGAATGTAGTAGCTGAACATAAACAACATCAGTAGCCTACAGGCTACTTGTTAACAAGCTTCAGGTGCTGTATTGATATTAGCTAGTCATCTTTTAGCTAACTTTACCTGCATCCAACAGCTTTACTCAACTCAGTCTGTCAGTTCGCATGAAAAGCTGTACAAAGTTCTTTGCGTTTTGCTGCCATGATTCTAACACAGCTGCGTATCTCTGCGCAGCAGCAGCATTTCTCCTTTGGTGCCGCACAGGTGTAAACCCAGCGAGTTTCATAGCGTTCATGTTGCGTTTAAAGGCAAAAACAGGTTACCACATGTTAACGGATTAAACAGTTTTAACTAATGATAAAAATGACAGAGGACACAGATATGGGAAGTGCAGAAGCCCCTACTGTATCCAATTGACATAGGAATAACAGAGTTCGCCATACTAAGGTAAAAACCCAGCGCATACAGCGTTCGTGTATTTTTTGTTCATCCAGTCTGCTTCCCGCACACCCCCTGCAATGGCACGGCGCCACCCCTAGGGGTTGCGCCCCACAGTTTGGGAACCTCTGGGTTAATGTATTGGAATCTCTCAGTGTAGGTCACTGAAGATGGTATAACTTTTGGGATAGGCTTTGATTAGAATTTGTTTTTGTTTTGAAGTGAAATCCAAACTACTCATTTTGAAAAATACCTTATATTCCAGTGCCTAATATTTAAGTGCCTCTTTCAAACTCTAGCCATCAGTGGAGGTTTTATTTGAGCCCAGGAAACCTGAAACAAGGCACAGATGAGTGTGTTTAAGTGTCTGTGTTCCTGCTTCCTCAGCTCTAAGGAGTAGCTGAACTTATGAAAAGGAGTAACATTCGTCCACACTGCCAGTCTCAGCAGAATGTAAAGAGTAATGATACACCCACTTTCATTTCTATGGTTTTATATATCAAAACAATAGACCTAGTCTTTGCCAGCTTGTAAAATTATTCAAATCCAGACCAACATGCACCAAAAACAAATAACAGGTTTCACTGTTATATTACATGTTGAATGAGGTTAAAGCCAGTAAACATTTGCTGCTTTCACTAGCTCGAGAAAGCAAATCAGCCACCAGATGCCCAATGCAATTCAGCTACTGATCACCAGTGTGCAGACGTCCGTTTAAGGATGGCAGTTTGCTGGTCTTGATACAGGTGTGTGTTCATAAAAAGCAAAGATGGAAAATCAATTATTGCTGCCAATCAATCCGAAAAGGGTGTCAAGGCAAAAATCCAAGCAACTTGAAGTCTTTTTTTCTGCAGAGTAGAGGTAAAGATTATTTACAACTGGGAAACCAGACTGTGCAATGCTCAGGTGGCGTTCTTAACGATATAATTATAAAATAACACAATGTCATGGCTTTGGAGTGAAATGCTGAATCTGAGTGAACCATGCATTTTATGAAAAATGGATGGACGAGACGAATCAACAGATGTTATGAGCTATACGGGCAAGTGGAGGATTAATGCTTTGAGCTTGTTTTGTAGCTTTGGGATGTGAGTCAACAAACAACTCAAAAGTACTTTGGAGTAAAAAGTAAGGCTGACTGACTGCAAGAGTCCAGCAATAAGGAAATGTTGTAAAGAATAGACTGGAACCTTTCTTGCTCATTTGAGTTTAAGGACGGAGCAGAAATGCTACGATGTCAGTGCAGGAGAATGTTGGTAAAATAAAGAAAAGGGTAAAGTCCTAAAAGATTTAAATGACTGAGGAGAACAGTTGATATAATATAAGAAGCTGCTTTGTACGTCTTCCGGAGAAGCAAGATGTCAATCACCACCATTACAACGTGGACTTGAATTGTACACGCCTTGACGGGAATAGGATGAAGAGCGCAGAGGGAAGGTCACCTCTTGTCATGTCAAACATCAAGTAGTTCACACACAGATGCAGACACTGACAGCCATGCAAACGCACACAGACACCAGTGACAAAATGACAAAGGGAACATATGCACTTCCACAGACGCACAGCAGCTAACAGGCGCAAACTGGCATGACAGATAGACTCCTGCTAAGTGCTGAGACTTCAAAGACCGTAAATAAATCAGTAACGGAGCAATATGCACCAAACATGGTGTCATAAATCAGCAAGCAGCATGGATGGCATGTTTATGTGGGCCATCCATAAACAGAAAGCCTGAGGTTCTTCAGTATTCTGTAATCAAGTTGTTTGTGCCAAATAGACACCCAACTTTTTCCTGAGAAGCAGCTAAAATTCCAAGGCAGTGACCGTTAGGAGCTGGTAATCCACGCTCCCTCGTTATGAAGCACAATTTTCCTCCAGAACCACACAGCAAAATACCACGGCGTTCTCGGAAAGCTCCGGTCACCATCAGAGTGTCACAGCTTGGGCGGACGGAGAACATTCGGTTCTTTTTTTGGAGGGGAGAAGGAAGAAAAACAGCCGCAGCGAGCCCAGAACAGCCAAGATTATTCTGAGGTGTGGCTTCTCCTGCCAGAGCCAGTCTGGATAAGTTGTTGACTCTGGAGACATTACTCACTGCAGGTGCTCTGCTGTGGCCAGGACACAGTCACGTGACCAGCAGGGGCCATCAAAACAAGCCCCCGTCACCACATGTGCAACTACATCCCAGGAATGCGCTTGAAGAATATGTGCTGTCAGCTCCGGTTTACTACACGGATAGTTGAACATCCTGGGCTCTAAGCCCCTTTAACAGGCTTTCACAATTAGGTTGAATGAAAGGCTTTTCACATCTGGCTTAAGAATCAGCTTTACAGGAAACGCGTCTCAATCCCCGTTGATGATCAAGCATGGCGCGCTGCGTGAGCCGCTCGGCCGCAGCGCAGTTGTGCTGCACGGCGCATCGCCTCGGGAGAGCTCAGCAGGCAGAAAGGGGGCAAAACCAGACGCGGAAAAAGGGAGGAAAAAATACCGTAACCCACTTTCTCCTATAACAGAACCCATCAGACATCAGAACCCATCACTATAGATTAGCCAGTCTCTAATCCTGCCTGTTAGCACAGCTGGGGCAGATTAGGATGAGGGGGGGGCATTCCTGACAGAGCCAACATGGCGTCACAGTCGCTGACAGCTCACCTGGAAACACATGGGTAACTGTACAATACAGCACTGTTTCAATCAAACTCACACAGCGAGATCAAACGTAGCACCGGAGCAAAGCTGTCTGCTTGTCTGCCCCCAGGCAGCTGGGTTAGGGCAGACAGTGGAGCTTCAGAGCGCTGTGACACCTCTAAGTCGACTTGATCCTGAAATGTGGAGGCGGAGGTGGGAGGAGGCGCCTTCTTGATGTGGGGACGGCAACTGTACAGCGAGCGAATAGGCACATTAAGTGCCACTGATGGAGAGATATGCTTGATGTGTGATTTAGAAAGTGTGAGAAAGAATCTGAAATCAGAGGGTGAAAGTGAAAGGGGTGGAGAGCAGAGGGAGTAAGCGCCACAGGAAATCTGTTTAATGTTGAAGATTAGGGAAGAAATACGCTCTCGCAATATCTTCGCAGTGAAAGCAAGCGGTTTAAAACTAAATAATATGACAGATTTATGGCTGAGAACATGTGGCGACAGACTAAGGCTGTTTGGCTTTTCCGAGAGGAAGCGTTAAAACCTCTCACTTCAGTTCAGAAACTCACTTTGGACTTTCTGAACTAAATTAAAAATAAATGTTTTCAAAGATAAAATGGCTCCAAATTAGTCGACTGAATTTCAATCCCGCCAGCAGTGTAGTTTTGGAGCAATGGTCACACTTCCTGATGATCAAATAATAAATGCATTTGATTAACTGCTCCTGGCAGCTACTGGTGTATTAATTTCTAATGAAGCAGGAAGAGACTGGTTAGTTTTACACAAACTCTGTTTTCCAGCGTTTATCAACAAAATATGTCACGGTGTAATAATGCAGATACTTATCTCTGATAGTGTTTTTGGACATATTGAGAAATACAAGTGTTTTTGCATTGCAGGATTTGAAGTTATAAAAGTTATTTTAGGTCAAAAACTATAGTCAATATGCGATTAATACATTGTCCAAATACATTAAACCAATTATTATATGGTTTATCATCATTCACTGGATGAGCTGCAGTCAGATCTCCTGTCAAATGTTTAAAATCTAAGTAAAACTAACGTGTCATGCATAAAATCCAGGCTCCTTTGCTTTTTTAAAAAAAATACATTGTTGGTAAGACACCATGTTGTTTTCTCCTGGAGGGATTCTAATCAGTTGTTTTCCAGGTTCTGTGAACGTCTCCACGTTTTTCTTTGGCTGCTTTCAGTTCAGTACAAAAACCTTCATCAACTGATCATTGTTGTGTTTGTGCACTTAAACTAAACTTTTCCTTCTAATCTATTCAGGAATGAAAAGTAAATCCTGAAGCAAAGTGTGTAGGATTGAATACAGTGAAATGACAAAAACTGTTCTTGGGAGTGTATCCAGCAGAGGGTAAAATTGGTGCAGTTTCTTCTTCTTTTTCTTTTTAAATTAAACCCAACAACAAAGTTGCTCATAAATCTCCCTGCTGTGATCACACAGTCATGGCTGAAGTTGCCCTTGAGTATCAAAGTTTTCTTGTGAGCTCAGAATTTCTGTTGAGACTTTTTCTTTGTGATTCATGACGGCGCAATAAGGGGAACTCACACTTCCTGTAGTGCCCAGGGACAGATGGTTCATCTGCTGGGTGAGAGGCCCCATCATGCTGGCAGGCTGCATGGACATAGTGTGGTCCATGGCTGGCGTGATCACTGCACCCTGGAGAAGGAGGAGAAAATATAATAAGAACAAAATGATCAGGACCCGAGTCTTTTCCCCTTCAACTTGACCTGTGGAAACTTAGATATCATAAAATTGTCTGCTCCTAATAACTGAGTTGGAATTTTCACGTTCATTTTTTTGCACTGCTTCATGTTTATATTTTTATCCTCTCTCTGATAAAAAGTAACGCTGTTTGCTAATGTGCTCATGAGAGTCTGAAAACTTTACTCTGCAAATGTTCTGCTTTGTTGGTAAAAAGATCAAAATATTAAACATATCCAAATTTATGCAGCTTTTTGGGGATTCTATCTAAATTTACAGGGTCTAAAACATTACAGGAAGTTGCCAAAGTTGTTCATATAACCTGTTTTTGCATATCAAATGTAGAATTTTTCAAAAAGAATAATAAAATACTTTGTCTCTTTTGGCATGAGCTCGGAGTAGGACACACATTAGTGGTCTGTCTTTTGACTTATCTGTACCATATGTACCGATACATTATATCTGTACATATGGTA
>CAEGAF010173591.1:0-25786 GCA_903067075.1 Micropoecilia bifurca | reverse complement strand
ATAGATAGATAGATAGACAGACAGACAGACAGACAGACAGACAGACAGACAGACAGACAGACAGACAGACAGACAGATAGATAGATAGATAGATAGATAGATAGATAGATAGATAGATAGATAGATAGATAGATAGATAGATAGATAGATTATGATGTTAAGCAATTAGAATACAATTAGAATACACTTTTACATAAAGGGAGAAATAAAATCTAGATGGTGATGACTGAAAAGAAATCCGGTCAGTTTTTATGACTGTTTTTTTATTACTCCATTACATGGCCAAACTTAAGACATGTGTTTTATACTAAAAATACATATTTGAAAGTGACACAGAATGTAGGAATTTACAAATTGGAGCCCCAAAAATGTGAACTTACAGTGATTTTTGCTATGAAGAAAACTATAAAACCCAGAATGAACATGTGCCAACACATGTGTAATCTCACACATAGTTTAGGAAATGCTGTAAAGACCAGAGGAAAAAACGTTTGGTTTGAACATTACAGAAATTCCAGTGTAGAAATATCCTCAAGGTGTGTTTGCAGAGAAATCTTTCACTTTTGATTTTGCTTTCACTTTCTTTAACTGTGAACAAATGTACATGAAACAAGGTTTGCTCCACAGTTGACATTCCTCTGTGGCATATCAAGACCCCTTATTCACTTCCTAGTATGATAATGAAATCCTTATGAGTTTATTTATATTCTCATGCGACCCCATTCCGCTAGTGGTGTCATATTTTTAAACTCCAGAAAAATACATAAATGGCAAACACATGTGTTGTCAAAAAAGAAAATGTTTTGTAAGCACTTTGTAATGCTAACTGGTTCCAGCGGATCAGTAATCCCCTCAACAGAGTTTACGACTAGAGATGGTGCAATCGTTACAACAAAATTCTTCTGTTGCCTTTTGGCTCCTTATATAGCAATCTTTCCCCTTCATTTGTGAAGATGAAGTTTGAGTTTGACAGTTTTTGTACCACCTTTTAGTTTACGTCAAGAAACATCAAGAGGCTGATTCATGATTATTGTAAACCTGTCATCTATTTTTCCAAGATAAACCCAGTTGTTTTCTGTGTTTCTCTGTCTTTTTTTGTGAATTCAAATTATTTACTGCCTTTATTTTTGCCTTGCTAGCTAACAAAGTAATGTGCAGGAATTTAGAAAATTTAGAAAGCCATTGAAAACACAGACGGCGAGTGAGGGAAATCGCTTGCTGGGTTCCTGCTATTGTTGCTGGTTTGTCTATTTGTCTCACACATGAAGTAATCCCCACGTGCCATACCCTGTGACACGTTGTCCTGTTTTCATTCCTCTCCAATATTTTGTTCTAACTCCAGAGTTTACCCTCCTTCATGAGTGTTCCACAAAAGAATCATTAATCAACAATGTCTTGGTGACAGTCATGTACTGCCAAGAAAAGAACTTAAGATAAATATCACAATGTTTAACATTGTGGAAAAACTGTTATCCTTAAGTTGTCGCCAATTTTTCTGCATTCTTTAAGCAAAAACCTATTTATTAGTTTGCCATATTATTGTGGGAGTATCAATCATGTTGATGGTTCATTGAAATGTGAAGAATCTTAGTTTTGATTTGTACAGTTTCTTGTAGGTTTCATTTACAGCAAACCATAAAAGGCTGTAGTAGGTGAATCAGATTCAACCCCCCTACCCCCCGCAATTTTATGAATATAACAGTGCACTTGTTTATGATTTGATCATCTTCTGCTTTCTGTAGACATAAACAAACATCTATTGTGTACAGTTTTTAAAATTTTATTAATAAATAATAAATATTTGAGGCAATAAGCAAACCACAATATGCTGTAAAGGATAGATAACTTATTTATATTGCTTACATTACAGTCTTATTTTAATATTTATTTATGTCAAAACTGGATTTGTAATAGGCTATTTATGCAGAACGTAATCCCTGTGTTTTCCCTCTTCCTATTAAAATACGGTTTCTTGGAACTGGTTCCTCCACTAGCTCTTGAAAAGCCCTCAAAGCCGCCAGCAAATTCGAGATTGTTTCAGGCAGGAAATGAAATCCCACTGCTCACTAAGATTAGAATAACAATTCCCGTGTGGCTGCTGCACATTTGGTTATACTGGGCGTTAATCTAGTCGTTTCCTAAAGGATATTTTATTACTATTATTATTATTTGGAAAATAAACAAATAAAAACAGTCAGTATTGGATACAGTGATGCGTTTGTAAACTGAAAGGGCCCACGCCCATGGATGTATCCCCACTCCCGCACGCAAGCGCAGTGACACTCCTTCTGTCAAACATGGCTGTTCTTTGGAAGGAGGAAAAATGCTGAATTGTGTTGGTATTTCTCTGGAAAAGCAGCAGGAATGGCTAGGTTGGCTGACTATTTCACTGTCGTCGGATACGACAAGGAGAAAGCCGGTAAGTTGTCAACGTGCTGAGCGGAGCTCGGCGGATCCAGGCCGTGTTGTCTGTGTGTGTGATGATGTTGATGCTACATAGCGTTAGCCACACGGCTAAGGCTAAGGCGAGACAGGGAAACACTTTCTTTTTCTCCCATTAGCAGGCCAGATGTCGGAAAGCACACGGAGGGGCGTGTGGGTTCACACGTTGTGTTAAATCAGTGGAGGAGGTGGTTGTTCATTAGCGAAGGATGTGATATTTGACTCGGATCAGGTGAAACTTTTTCTGTGGATTTAAAAATCTGTCACATCCTGCCCTGTTGATCCAGAGATCCTGCGCCCGTTAACGGGAAAGCTTGTCCGTCCGCAGCTCCGATTTGGCCATATAAGTTCAAGTCTGGCTCCTCCCTTATCTATTTGTTCAGTGAGTCAAGCTCGGACATGATTATTGATCACTCATTTGTAGGTTTTCTGGCGTAATGCTATGTTTGCTATTTATAGATCTGTTTTTATCCGCTGCAGTCCTCAGTCATTTATTGTATCATTTTTCAGTGGCGCCACTAAGGGGGGCGCAGGGGGGCAAAGAACCCTTTATGTTTTTCTGACCCCTTCTCTCCCCAGGCAGCCTTGAAAGGGTAATATGATTTTAATATTAATTTAAGAAACAACAGAACGCATGGAGGTACATTAGCAGAACATCCAAAATACCTGTGGGACACAGCAAATGTCACCAGAAGGAGCATTGATTAAATGTTAGACTTAAATTACATTTGAGACCTTCTGTAGGTTTTTTTCCACCATCACAAAAACATTCAACATTGTTGTATATCATCATGAATTTTTCAGCAGAATGTAATTGAGTTTACCAAAGATTCTCCATTCTTTCGGAATTTAAAATAAAAGCCTCAGAATTGACTTTTCAGTAGAAGATGTTATTATAAGGAATACTTATTACAGTAGAATATATGGAGACAACGTTTTGCTTGAAACAAAAATACATTTTGTCTTTTTTTTTCTTCGAGACTCAAAAATTAGGATTTAAATTATTTCTATGATGGTAATTGGATATTTTGGGAACTAATAAGCATATGGTGATTTTTGTTTTATAGATATCTTCAATTAATGTACAGGTATTTAAGTTGATTGATCGATATAAAACAGTTTTTTTTAACTAAAAGTAATGGAAATAAGTAGGCAACGATTGATATCGAGATGCTTACTTTACGTTAGCCTTGGATTTGCTGATAGTAACATTCCCACTGCTAGATCTAATTTCTTCCACCACCTTCTACATCAGTTTGGATAATTTATGTATTCCAATATTTTTAGCATCTTTGTATCTACCCAGAGAGACTGAATTTACCAAATATATTTTATTGTATACTGGTGTTGTTCTCAGGGTAAGACCGTGGTGGCTGATATGAGGGTAAACAATCCAACCAAGGCCATATCTGGTCACCCCATTAAACACTTTTTGGATCCTCCCTTGATTTTTGATTTATTTCTGTTTGTGTGAAGTGTGCTGACTGCAGTGTTGCACTGCTGCAACAAAAAGCAATTCTAGAACTAGAGTTTTACTCTCTCTGCTGGCGATTGGCAGGGGGACAGGAAGCCCCTCATGCTTAAACTTACATGTTATTTCTCAAGTCCAGCCTCACATTCCTTTCATCGAAAGACAGGAAGCAACTTTGCTCACATTAAATCATTCATAGATGAATAGATTAAAACTTGTTTTTTTAATTTTCTTTTGGCACAGTTCTCAAGTTGGGGCTGCTCATTTAGTAAATTGCCTGTTTCTTAAACAGCTTAAAGCTTTGCTATTTATTGCCAAAATTTTGTCTGCAGAAAGTAAAGATATTGGATTAATTTGCCTACCTTCTTACAGTAGCACCTGTTCATCTTCATGTCTGCTCTGGCCTCGTCACCTCGCTACGCTGCATGCGTTAGGTAAACAGTACCTTTCATTGGCTGCGTGCATCCCAGCATCCACTTAGATAAGTATGTGCTCAAGAGACAGATTGTTCCCTGAATTACCAGAAAAATCTAACTAGTTTAAAATTTAGACAATTTAAGGAAGAGACAGCGATGTTGTTTTTCGTCTTCTCCGCACTCTCAACTAAAGATCGACTTAGTGAAGATCTGTCATCACAGATCGAAGTTGATAAGGGACCTGAATCTCCTCCTGAAGAGTAATAGCATTCCCTGGCTCTTTACTGTCTGTTTACAGTTATGTATTTTCTCAGAGTAGTTGCTGTTTTGGCTCAAAGATGCAAAGATGCTTTGCCTGTTATGAAAAAGTCAGATAAGTTTAAAACTTTCTCAAATGCATTTCAGTGGTGCAGAGTTGTTGGTCTAGACAACAGACTTCTCTTTCATCTGTCCCGACTTTCTCGTTAACTTAAAGCAGCAGTCGGCTCATCACTGAGCCTGCCGTTCCATCCTGACTTCTGCTCCACTGGCCTGACCCAGTTCTCACATTTGGATCGCTGTGAATAAGGCTTAAGGTTGCAATCTGTTAACAGTCAGAGGATACGGTTCACACCTTTTGTGGTGATGAAGAGTCTCGCCACCTGTCACAAGATGTTGTGGGAGTAAAAATAAAGGCACACAGAGAAGAGACGGTGGAAAAGTCGTGGCTGTAATAGAAAAAGTATATCCAGACCCATTTTAATATTTATATTGCAGGGTTTCCCCTAGTGTATTATAAGCCTGGCGGCCCGCCATGCTTTGCTAGCCCCGCCGCCAGGCTAAGCGTTGCTTGTTTACGTTTCGAGGGGTACAAAAGAACAAAACATAAAAAAAACCTTGTTTTTTTTAAGCCGGGCTGCAAGCGTCTCTGTTGTCTTAGCATTTCACTAGCAGAGCAGATTTATTCCCAAAGGATAGGTTTATAATAGGTAGGTTTATAGTTTATGCATTTAAACCCGACAGTTTGCGGACCAATCACACAGCTGGCCGTCTACCCTGTAAAGTTTCTGTCTTGTCCTGTCCCGGTTGGTCGGAGCGTCTGTGGACAATGAGCAGCGCTAACCTCGTTGTCCACCCCTGAAGCCCTGATGGAGCCACTGACTTAATTTCCTGTCAACTTAACATCTTTTAATACACAAACACGGTGGACCGCCGGTGGATCGACTCGACGCCCCAACCACCGGGCTTAGCAAGTTTTCTGGGGGAAACCCTGTATTGTTCTCCTTGTCTCTTTGCAGTGAACAAAAATCCACAGCGTACATCTCCAGAAATATTTCTGTGGCCCAGGAATTAATGAATAATGTGTGAAACAAAATGCTTTGTTGATGATAATAATAAAGAGGAATGTGATCAGTGAGGCGGGTTCACTGTGAAATCGGCGCAGTGTCCTTCCCGCTTGGAATAGTTTCCACAAGTAATGTTGGAAAACTCTTCAGAACCCACACTGTACTCTGCGTTTTTCCCTTTTGCAACGGTGAGCTATTTTTCTGTACTGGCACAACATTTTATATAGTCTGGCAAACTGTTTCCTGAAAATTGCAATTTTCCTAGTAAAAAAAGTCAGACCAGCTTATTTTCTAACAATTTATTTTGAGGAAATCATCACTGTTTTATTGATTCAAACTGCTCATTAAATGCACTTTGCAGATGTTGTGGACAGTCTTAGCTTCGTGGAACTTCATTGTCTGGATCTTGTGGTCTCAACTTTGGGATTTACTTATGTAATGCAGCACAATTTTGCAAAAATATTATGAAATTCAAATTTCAAATTAACAAAAACAAACAAACAAAAAAGCATCCATCAGCAGCAGCTGCATGGAATGGGATGTGTGCATGTTAAGATGCCCATTTGAAAGTATCGGATGTGCTGTTGCTTCCCAGCGTGTTTGTCTTTCAGAGCATTGTAATAGTCGTATCAACAGTGAGTTCATTCAAGGTCTCGCCCTGAGAACTGTTAGGAATGAATTGACCGTCTGTTCAAACTTCTCAGAGAGTTGGTGTGTTTTTTTTCTAGCTGGCTAACTTGCCACACCCACAGGGAAGTGCTTTTGCTTAAAAAGAAATCTTTACATAAACTAAAAGTTCATGGTTCATTTTTTTTATCTGCCACTTTTGCTCACTTGTTTGATCTTGATGTAATTAATAAATGCTATGGACACATCATAATTATATTACTGCTTTTGTGGCTTGTTATGATGTCTGGCTCTGCAGATTTGTTTGCAGTAAAAGCTCCCATTGATCTGCTCTGGTGGGAGGTCCATAGTTTTATGACTCGTATCTTTTGTATTGGCTTAAATCATGTATGACTCGCAGTCTGTTTGCTTCATTCTGACATAATAACTAGTCTGTTTAGTTCTGCTGCCTGCTCAGTTTATCTGCATCGCATAGACCTGATGAAATAATTAGATATTTATTGCATGATCCTTCGCTGATTGCTTCAAGAAATATTTTTTTTCGACATTGAGATAAGCTAATACTTTTGGATTTGAGAAAATATGCAAAGCACCATCGCCTGATATCATTTTAATCACTATGTCTTAAAGCTATGTTATTGTGCTGAGGGGGCCAAAAATCATACATTAAATAACAAAGTTTCAAACTCGGTTAAACGGTCTCTTAAAGTAAACATTGCTGGGGTGCTGTTAGCTCTTCTAACAGCTGGAGACTTTATTGTTCCAACATTGGATCATCAAGTGCTGCCATGTGTTATTGTTGGCTGTGTGAATTATTATATATTTAAATAAATTTGTGCAGTTTGTCTTGCTTTTATCGGTAATAACGTAAACATAACAAAAGTGGGGCTTTCTCAGTGCTTATTAGTTGAGGTTTAATCTCTTGGAAAAAATAAATTGTGCAATCCTCTTGAGGAAAATTCACATTTTTAGCTTTCTGACAATTTACAGACTTATTTCAGCTTGTAGCCCCAATACATTATAAGCCACTTTTTTCAGTTTTCCACTGTGGTTAGATATAAGTTGCAGTGACCATCCATTTATTTAAAAATGTAGTAAACAACATCATGACTTGGAGGGGAAATTCTAGACTAAACACCTTTTCTTACCCTGCAAATGTCATATTTTCTCTTTTCCCATGTGCATCTATTGTATAAATAACTGTTGCTGGGTTCAGTGATTGATATGGGCATATTTGAAATTTGTAGACATTTGAAATGGCAGATTTGGGTGCATGTGAATTTCAGATTGCCGTACTGTCTCTTTGTTCAGCATCTGCAAGGAGTTCTGCAAATTACATTCAAGTGGCACTCTTTTGATTTTACCTCGATTCACAGGTATATTATAACGAATTAGAATATCCACTGAAAAGTTACTTCAATTTAGGTGTGTATTATATGCACAATATCAAATTAATCAGCATTTTTCTTAGTAAACATATTTGTCTGTTGCATGAAGCATGAAATTCTTCCAAAATGTCAGTAACAACCCATACAGTCCATGCATACGAAGAATTCAGACCATAATTTAGGGTTGCAAAATATGCTACAAAATGATTGTAATTCTGCCATTGTTGCATGCAGTACGCATATATATTGGAAAGAACTAGTGTTAGCTAATGATTAAAGTACCCTCCATACAGGCTCTCCATGCCTCTGATATGCCTCTGATATTTATTGTGACACAATAAAGATCAGCAGTTTAGCAGTTAAACAATTTAACTGCTGGACACTATCGAGAAACAAGTGCTTCAATAAAATTTTGTTGTTGAGATAAACAAAAAAAACTTTACTGCATAGACTACCCCATTATCTGGGATATGTTTACTATTAACTCAAATTACAAAAACATAGAGACTTTAAATAAATTGTCCATTTATTGCAAGCCCTATCATTATTGCAACATTCCCCAACATTATTGCAAGTTCTCTTTATTTTGTGAACATAAACAAAGTTATGTGTAGTAAAATAAAATGGGAGAGGGAAAAGTCCTGAACATGTGAAGTAAGGGAGACAAAAAGTCATGGAAAATTATGACACCAGCTGAAATCTTGCAGGAATTAGAACACAATCCAGCCACTTACTGCAAATTAATATTAACAGGTTCTATCCAGTGTTTCCCAACTCTGTTCCTCAAGGCACACTGCATGTGTCCTTTCTTTTAACAGGCCTGATTGGGATCATTGCGCGTCAGCAAAAGCTTGTTAATCGGCCATCAATTGAAAATATGGATTGAAGCAAGGAAACATCTAAATCCTGCTGGATAGTGTGCCTCTAGGACCAGGGCTGGGCTTGTAAAATGGTGTCTCATTACCAAGGTGTTGCATAAGAAACATCTCACAATTAGCAAAGCCAATTAGAATTCTCAAAACTTTCGTAACATTATTGTGCAAAACACTTGTGGCATTGGTTACCAAGAAAGGTTTCAGTGAAAACTGTTTGGGGGCATAAACTGAAAGTGGAAAGGAAACCATGACACCATATCCTAACCATGACCAGCAACTCCTAAAGGGTTTCAGACAGAGGATTCAAATGGTGACAGAAAAAAAGGGGGAGAGAAGCGGCTAAAATGGTTCAGCCAGTCACCTGACCTAAATCCATGAATCAAAATTAGAAAGAAGGGGCTGAAAATACCTAGCACTTTGAAAAGGGTTGATATGAAAGAAAAGGCCAGAATAACTCATGACCAATGCAGGCTGCTAGGTTCTCCATACAGGAAATATCTTGAAGTTGTCATCTCCAAGAAAGGCTCATCTACAAAATAATTAATTTTCAGTGAGTGCGTTCAATATTTTTTCCTTTCAATGTGTATCTGTGCGTGTGGACTAGAGGGGTCATCGAACCCCTTTGGTTATAATTTATTCTCAGTGGCCCCTTAAGAAAACTAGTAAATTGGTTATGTGTGTAATTCATATTTTTCTTCTCCATTTCAATCATTTAAATAGGATTGATGCATCGTAGTGTTATTGCCTTTATTCACTGTGTTTGTGTAGTTTCAAGCTGTTTGGTGAGAAACACTCAGATTACAGTGGAGCAGTTTCTTCCTCTTTATTTAGGCAATATTGATACGAAGGGGAAGTCCACTGAGTTCTGTTACTTTAGTCACATCTCTCTATAAGGCACAGTACAACCAGAACATGATGGTGTTTGTGGTAATGCAAATGATCCCAAAGTTCATGGCATCAAACATTTCAGTCATAGTAATTTTAAAAGTGGAATATGACATTCAGGATGCTGAAAGAAGCCCTTTCCAAGGCTTTGCATCATTTGTTCAACCAGTCACTCTGACCTTTTTATTGTTCCAGTGGATTTTCTGTGCAACAATATCTAGATCTTGATAATTGTTCCAGAATGAAATCTGAATAGATTTTGTTTTGGTTTTCCTCATGCATTTGACCAGGGCATAACCTCATGGCTCTGTCCTGGTTTTTACATATTTGACCTTCAGTTGTAATTTGAAGCCTTGAAGCTTCCTGATATTTATGATGTCATCACTCAGTTAATCTCCAGTACTATTTTGCCATGCAAACTATGTTCCGTTTCATCCTTTGCATATCATTTAGTGGACAATCAGTTTGGTTTTCCATTTGGACTACAAGCGAGTCCAAATGGGTTCCCCCACACTGAATCAGATGCTTACAATTGCTCTTAATACTAAATTGAAGAATTTGATCCACTTCAGTTTTTCTTGCGTTCATGTCGACCCACTTTTTTTTTCAGAACCAGAAAGTCGAACAGAACAAGTTGATAAATCAGTAACAGAAATACATTTACACAGATTCCTCTTTTGATGAATTTTCTCTCTATGTTCAATCAATCTTAATAATCTGGGATCTAAAAAAATGTGGAGAGGCAATATCTGTCAATTTGTTCCAGCATAGTCCACCTGTGTGCATAACCGGGCCAAAATCAGGTTAGGGGCTGACGTCCGTATTACGTAAACTGGCAGAGTCCACTGGGGGCCTGTCCATATATGGTGAAGAGATGATGTTGGCTGATTTAATCAACCACAACAGCTGTTAGATAAATCAGGAAGATAAACTGATTTATTTATTTTTTCTTTTACTGCTATAATCAAGAAAGATGAAGAACTTTTCCTCTGTGGGTTTTTCACTTGCGCTTGAAAATATGCCACATCACGCATTTCAGAAATAAATTATTAGTTTTATTCAGCCCGAGTCAAATATGTGTGTGAGAACTTGTTGTGTAAGTAGAGCTCTATTATTCAACTTTATTCAACAAGTCGGAAAATAAGAAGCACAATCGAAAGCACCTATTGAAGATGTCTTCATTTAAATGCTAAGACTCTCAAACAAGAATCAGATTTTTAAAACATTTTATGTGATATTTAGGGAACATTTATATGGTTTTCTTTTCTTCTAATTTGCACTGCTTAACTGTACCAAGCCCTTCATCAAATTGGGGATTTTTTCCCCTATTAAACATCTCTCAAAGCTTTCAACAAGTTTTGTTCTTGTTGTTTCTTTATCTTTTGCCCATAAAAGGAATAAATAAACAGGATTATTTTTTTGTACTTCATCCCCCTTTGTTTCTTGCTGGCGGATGTGCAAATTAGCATGCTTCTTTTTCAGGTCTGGATTCCATTATCCTCTCTTATGGGGGTTCTTTATAGTTATCATGGGGGAAGTGTTTGAAAGCGGGGCTTGTTTTAATGTGGAATGTGAGGAATTTTGTCATTTAGTTTCATCTGTGGTTGAAAATTAGAACAGGGAGCACTGAGTCCATATGTTTTTAATTAGAGGAGCTGTAAAGAGCCAAAACATGCAATGGTCAGACAGATTGGTGTCCTGCTCTCACCGTGCCGTATTTGGACGTGTTCCACTTGACTAATCTGATGAGCAAAACAAGACCAACAGTACCGCCCGTGAATAGCAATTTTTCCCCGCGTTTTTGTCATTGTAATAATTTTTCAGATAATTGAACACAATTTAATATATCACAAAGATGACCAGAGTAAATGCAGAATGAGGTTTCCAGTTCAGATAATTAAAATGATCACAGCACATTTAAACGAGTTTTGCTAATGGAGGAAAAAGTATTTGCTGTTACTGGAAATATGTTTATCTTCCGTCATTGGTGGCTACGCTAATTAGCTTGAGGATTCACGGTTCCGTTGTGGGAATGGAGCTATAGTGCAGCAGAGCAAGTAGAAGGGTGTGAGCAGTGTACACATGGGCATGATTGACAGTGCTAAGACCCTCCTCCCGGCTCTGATTGGTTGTTTCAGATTGGACATTGTTTTTCTCCAGGACAACAGGAAGAAGGCAGAGGAGCTGGATTTATTTTTCTTCCACAGATTAATTTATATTATGCTGTCATGACATAGTGACAGTTTTAGCAAATATATAAATAGAATATGTTTTATAACAGTTATCCACTGTATTTTAAGGCAACATAACTGACAAATTATGGAGGGTTAAATAATAAGTATGATTAAAACCTTCCTGAATTTGCTAGGAAGGTTTAATTTTTTTTTATTTTTGAAAAAATAAAAAATCTTTACTTTGAAGTGGATTTTTTTTTTTTTTTTAAACTTTCGGAATCCAGGATTTTTTAGTAATCCTGGATTAACTACAGTTGTTCTTTGCATCCCAGTGGCTGAATTTTCTTCAGTTCATGCCACCCTGTGTTAAGGATATTCAATCTTGGAGCTTTGTTGTCTAGCTTTTGCCAGCCTAGTTGAGCTTCTTACTAAAATGAAATGTTTTTTGTTTGTAGGTTTATGTTTCTGTGCGAATCTAAATATTTGAGTTGACTGAAAGAGTGAGCGCAGGAATGTATGTTCACGATTAAACCAAGGAGATCGCAAACATTAGGCCTTCGTGGTGATTGATGATTCGCCCTCCCATGTGGAGTTCCAGGTTTCAAGGATCCGTTGACAGCAGGCCTGAGGTGCCGGATGGCTGCAGTCCCGAGACCTTGCTTCATTCTGTTGATGTGTATCTGCTCGATTTCTGGTTGTTGTGGCAACTTTGCCTCTCTTCTGTGTTGTATCTAATCTTTTCGTTCTGTAACACGTGCACTTCATAATGAAACCTGTTGGGAGATTGCTGCATCATGGCTTGTACTGAGTTATGATTGCTAAAACGTTCTCAGCGGCCAAACATCCAGCGCCAACAGTGGATATGTAACACTTACCAAGGTGTCCTGATTTATGTCTAAAAGCCTTGACCAGTGCTAAAGCCTGGCAAAGTTGCACATGGACGTTTAATAGGCTGATGTTGCAAATATTACATGATGGGTAGATTTTTAAAGCAATAATTTGTACAAAACTTGCCAACACATTAACTTTTTTAATAATAGGCAACCTGCAATTGTTTGTCTTGCAATGACATTAATACAGCTGTTAGAAATATTAGTTCCACTCGGTACAACACATAGAGTATGGAATATCATTCCCCCGCGTGGCCTAACTGAAGACACCTTTAATCACGCCTTTAGGCTAATGACGTGTGGTGACATGCGATGGCAGGCCCCGCATGCATATAAATACACCCCCATCACAGTCTTTCAGTTCTTACACTCTTCGCCTCTCTGAGAACAGCTAATTTCCAACCCATGATTTCTAGCTGCTACTAGCTAGCATCGCTCTTGTTTTTCAGTACAGTAGTTATATGCATAACATTACGATTTTCCAGCTGGCCAATTATATTATTGATATTCATAAGGTTAATACCTAATACTTGATAGATGATATTAATGCAAAATAGTCCAAGGAGTAAGCAATTGCAATATCCAACCAGTAATCTTGCAATAACGGTTGTGATTTGATATATTGTGAGGCTCCAATATATCAATCTGAATTCACATAATGCTAGATCTCAGATTTTTGAGCAGTGCAACCCAACAAGATGCTATAAGAAATTATATATATATATTAAATCCCCTCCTCTGGTAGCAGAGCAGCAGCTTTCTGTTCTTTCTGGTTGTTGTTCCGGTTCCTCCAAACATTTCCAACAAAACAAAAAAGTAACTAAAATGTAAGGATTTCTATTTTTTTTTTTGCAATCACCATACACAACTAACTAGTTAGGAGATGGATTTTTTTTCTCCATTTGGGCAATGTGTTGTTTTCCAGGTGTTATTTAGTCAATATAATTGTTTTTAACCTGAGTTCAGATTATTGCTCATTTCTGTCAGTGAGCAGAAAGGAACTGGGTGACGTTGAGACATTTCAGGTGACACTGGCATGCTTCATCTTCAGATGTCTGTTCTGGCTTACACAGCAGTACAAAGGACAGAGATTCCCTTGTACAAACAATAACATTAGCACCATTTTCCTTGCAACACACGGATTGTCCTCACTGTCTGTCCTTTAAGGTCTGTCTGTAGTTTTTTGACTGGCACAAGGCCGTAGTGTGTGTCCCAGACACACATCCTTGCTTATCAGCTCAGTATGATTAAATGATGACATACCTTTTAACGTTGGTGAATTTTTTGGGGAAGAGGATGTCAAATGTCCAAAGCATCTACAAACAGGAACACAGTATTAACAAAAGAAGCTCACTGCAAATAGTTTATCTCAGGCTTCAGTGCCAGGCTACTCATGTGTCTTTCTTGACAGTTCCCCTCTCACTTCCTGATATAAACTGTTCTTACCTGTACAGTACAAATCTGATTGGCTTTTTTATTTGGTTCTAATAAAAAGGGCTTTAGACTACAAATTGTCCTTGAATGTGGCATTCTCCATTTTTATTTGACTGTTTTTTTTCCGTTACACTGGCGATTCCGATTTCATGATTTGAGTTTTATAGTTTGCCTAAACAAAAAAAGCATTTACAGATCACGTTATCTCGGTTAAATAAATTCTTTTATCGGCCCCATGTATGCAGTTTCTGTCTGTAAGTGTCTCTTTGGGAGCCCTTTTTTTTGCAATGAACAAAAATTGCTTCCAAACTGACAGTGAGGAGAAGTTTAAGATAACATCAAAATGAAGTCATTGAATTTTTTCTTCTAATTAGATAAATATCCTTTCAAATTGGCCTTCAAGATTTCTAAATAAGAATGCTGTGGTAATACATCAACCTCCAAATAGGATATGTTGACATGAATTATGTATTTGTAATTTAGATGTAGGAGTTTTGCAAGCCCTGGCCATATGATGTGCATTGGGAATCGATTACAGAGTTGATTAGAAGGCAAAGATTTCAGGGCTCAAACCACCAAATCTGAGATGCCAAATCGGAAGCTTATTACACGTCTGCAGAAGATCACTGCCCATGTCTTTGTCTCATCACTGATCTTGTGAGAAAATTGAAGTGCTTTATTTATTGTAGTCTCCTAGGCTAATATTGTTCATGAATAAAATATAGAAACACTTCATCTGTTTTGGTTGCCAGTTTCTTGATAACTGAACAGGGACATAAAAGTTTTTGTTTCTTAGATCTGAGCAGAAGTGTGTTTTCTTGAGCTGACATTAGTATTTCTAATATTTTTTGAATGCTAGCTAAGGTAACAAGGTGTAGAAATTAGAAAAGGCTATTGTTCAATTTGTGATTTTAAGGCTTTGGAATGAAGAAGTTGGTGTTTTTTTCCTTTCTGTTTTTGTTTTGTGACTCATGATCTGCTTTGTATTAGTTCCAAGTCTTGGTCTTTTGACCACATTCCTGATGAAACATCTTGATATGCTCAGTCACACCCGTTTAAGTCATGTTCTCAACAACTGGGCAAAAATATAATTCAATGTACTCGATTATACTATTCCTTTGAGTGTTTACTGCAGCTAGTTTTACATTGGTTGCTAAAATTACTTTAATAAATTTCTCCACAACAACCATATTGCTCTGCTTCAGCCAAGTTTCTTGTCATTACATTAAAAAAATCTGAATGTTATGCATTGTAATCCATCCCAATAATTAATCTTATTGCTTTAAAACATTATATCAGTTGCACATTCTCATTTAGTTTTAATGCACTCTGGAAAAACAAAACAAACATGTTTAAGTTCGTTCCAGTAGTAGCCTTTCACAGTTCCTCTTTACAGTTTAAAATAATTGAAAACAAGCTTCCTTGAAAGTGAGAAGTGAAATCAAATTTGCAAGTGGTTTAATTAGTCATAGGAGGCAATGGACACCATCTATAAAAAGAGATACCAGGAAAACTCAAGCAAGGCTTGTCTGGATCGGGCGGTTTTCATATTTCTTCTACGTTTTGCAAGAAATGAAAGAATACATCAAAAGTTCTACTTACTTTCATTTAAAGTGACTGACTATTATTGTTTCTGTGTTTTTATTTATGCAAATCATTTATATTGTAGAAATTTGTTGTCCAAATTTATAATTCATTGAGAAATATGATATGGGGAGACTTTCTACAGGAGTAGAGACTCGAATGACTTTCTACTACCATAGAAAGTCTCACCACACCACTTATAAATTACAATTAAAATAGTCACAATATTGAATGAAAAATAAAATCATTGTTTACATTTTTGTTTATTTTGTCTTTTGTTCTTTTCTTACAAGAACTTCAAAACAAAAAAAAGGTCAAAACCGCTAACTGTGCTCAAGTCTGAAGTATATGAACAAAGTCGAATAATTTTTAAATATCAAAAGATAATCACCGACTAATACTAAAGTAAACACTTCCATTAATGTGACACTTATGTTAACAGAAGCATCTTTTCAGTGACATGGGTAGCTGGGTAGTTTTCATCTGTACCTGTTTGACAGATATTTGTCCGTCCCTGCAGGATCGGGAGAAGGATGTGGGAAGATCATTCAGCGGTTTCCAAAGAAAGACTGGGAAGGAACTGCCTTTCCTCAAGGGGTGGAGATGGTGAGTTTTAACAACTTTAATAGTTACTCAAAATAACTGAGACAGTGACTAAAAAGTGTGTTTTAAATGTAAAAGGTCATTAATTGTTCCTTTGGAAAGGTTCAATATTAAATTATTGGGGCCATGCCAGTCAGTCACATGCCAAGGCAGTGACTGACTTGCTTTGCAACTCAGTCACTGCTCTCCCTATGCATTGCATGGCAGGCACCTATTATTCTACACCTAATAGAATGTCTTTTTATTAGGGGCCATGCCGTAGCAATGCATAAGGAGAGCAGTGGCTCAGTCACTGCCTCCATGCATTGCATGGCAGGCACCTATTGTTCTACACCCAGTAGAAGGTCTCTTTATTATTATTCCATTTTTTTTCTTCCGTTACCGTTAATGCGGCCCGTACCGCTGTGTGCCCACCCACAAAAGTGGTATCAATTCGTGCGGCTCGTGCCCGGGAAGGGATCTACTACTTTTATTGGGGATCGAGTTACGATGGCGATGTAAAAAGTGAAAAACGAGCAAAATTTCCAATTGCCAAAATGCAGAGTGTAACTGACATTTGCCGCTTTTTTAGAGTGAGGAACAGAGTGGAATTTTGACCCAAAAATAATTTTGAAATCGCTCTCATGCTTTCAAAAATTACTCTATTGGTATGAAAGTCAGTCATGACATTGATACGAATGTCTGCTCCCGTAAAATGTTTTCAAAATTTCTCTAGGGCTTACGGTTTTCTGTCCAGGTACTTCAAAGTTATGGCACAGGAGTAACTGACACTAGATCCCTGCGTTTACGTTTCTCCCCCTGAGCACAGCTGATAGTTGGCAGGGAGGATTTATCACCATAGCAACAGAACACAGAGAAAGTCAGAGCTGCTGCTTTGGACTACAAACAGGCCATATTAACTGTAGTTCTATCTACGGCCATCACTCAGAATGTCAGAATTTACAACATGGCGGAACAGTCTGATACTGCAGAGGAGGACTTAGCTGGTATTTTATTCTGGAAAATGCCCATCTCTGATTGGCTGACACGAAATTTCAGAGCCGCTGAAGCTTCTGGAACTTTCTGGAACTCTCTGCTTCTGAGTCTGCTATGGTCAAGGTAAGATATGTGTGTGCTTTCTCCATAAAATATAGTATTTTAATTTTGAATTTGATCAGAATATTATTGTAACTGTTTGCAGTTGTTAGATTTAATATGTTGTTTGAGAACGTTGGTCGATTTTAAAAGTTTAATTGCTGTGGAATATTTCGTTGTGGCTCCGATAGCGTACTTGTTGGCTTGATGGAACAGGATTTTTCTGGATTTATACTGGAAGCTAAACGTTTGTACGCCCACAAGACGCTAAAGAATAAAGTGCTGTGGTGTTTTTAATTATCATGTAATTTCTTTCGTATCTTTATATGTGAAATATAGTCATATACTGGCATTGTGTGAGATATTTTTCTCACACAATGGGAGGATGCAGTTTTTATTTTGCTTGTGTTAGAAGGACAGCAGTGGGCAAGATCCTAATGACTAAATACTAATTCAAGTCCACACCGATCGATTTGAGTGTTAAGGGCGTCTGGTTTATATTCAAAGCGTATGTAGCTACGTTTCGCGAAGTTGAAGCCTTTCGGGTGTTCTGCATAGGCAAACGACCCGATAGTGTCCCTCATGGGCAGTAGAGGGCGCAATAGCGTCAGCGTTCTCAGTGTTCTGCCAACCGCCATAAAAAGAAGAAGAACTCAGTGTACTTCTCCCCCAGTGTACTAGTCATGAACTTACTCAGGTAAGTACATGACTAACTAAGGCTAATATATTTGCAGATTTTGTTTATTTTAACTTGAGATTGATGATGTTGTATATCTAGGTCTGATAGGAGGATTCCAGTGGATATATTCTCTTTTTTTCTTGGGTGACGTTGGTTATCTATGTTAATCAATCTGAAACCTTTGTTTAAACAAAGTTTTTACTGTATTCATTCATAAATCAAATAGATGTTTAAAAATGTCATGTATACTAATTAGTTTTTTTCTTTCCTTTTATTTTTTACTACAAGTCTGATGTGTCACTCCAGATTGGATGCCGAAGAACTACTTGGCCAAATAAAGGAGCTTTGGAGAAGACCTATTTTTTATATAGTTTCAAATAGGTTTTCATGTATGTATATATTTAAAATAGTTTCATTTGTACTGTAGAAACTGCAATATGTAAAATTAGATTGGATGTCTGAACATAGAAGTTAGTCAGTAGTTTAAAAAGAGATAAAGCTATTTTTTATAGTTTCAAATACATTTTCATATATGTATATGTTTATAATAGTTTCATATTTTTAACAAGTGGATCATCATGGCAAAAGCCATAATGTTTCCCTTGTGAAAGTAAAACTGTTGGGTCTCACCTTGATACTCAGAAAACAACCCTGAGTGCCACACAGGCGGACAGGACGCATGTAAAACAAAAAAAGATAGCAAAATATTATTATAGCAGAGGCATCAAATTTTCAATTAAATTTGTTGTATTCTTTAAATGTTGTAATTTTTGTTCACTGTAATTTTTACCTGTAAAAAGGTTGTAGAAATCTTTAGCAAAAGTTCAATATATATCTTTAAACTGTGACCTGTTTGTGTGGTTTTTTTTATTAAAATTTTTATTTGTCACGGTCATGAAGTCCATTAACATACT
This sequence comes from Micropoecilia bifurca, assembly GCA_903067075.1. Lineage (NCBI taxonomy): Eukaryota > Metazoa > Chordata > Actinopteri > Cyprinodontiformes > Poeciliidae > Micropoecilia > Micropoecilia bifurca. Next base: position 7,005 of record CAEGAF010173591.1, on the reverse strand, counting down.
TTTTATAAGTGACCATATTCACTAATGTATACATTTAAAAGTATTTTATTGATTTCAAATAGAAATTAAATAATATTGTTTCATATTATTGAACTAATATATTAATAAAATATATTAATTCATATGTTACATATATAATTGTATATTAATATTTCATATACGCTTTGAACGGTTTTCAGATTGTTCTTGCAGATTCTGAACGGGAAGCAGTTGTTCAGACTGCGTTTTTCAGAAAAAGTGACTGGTTTAAAGAGATAATTGTGTCTCCCCCTGTGTCTGACTTGCATGACAGCTACAGTGTTCTACCATGGTAGAACATGCAATTATTACAGATGAAGGCTGACCTGGCATTTAGAACTACTTGCTGAATTAGGTAAGTCCAATGACGGACAACATGTGAGTGATGCTCCACATGCTACTGATAGTCTTCAGGCTAATATTAGCATTTTGGCAAATTTTAGCTTATGCATTCATTTGAACATACTTAATGGTGCAGGTAGAGCTTAGTCCACTTTGCTGCTTTCTTTAGCATTAATGCTCATTTTTAGCATCTAAATGCTGGTTCTAAGCCGACGGGCACACTTTGGCATGGCCCCTTAAAATTTCTGAAGGAATTTTCTAGTTGACCATGAAATGCTAAGAATACACCACAGTCGTACCTCTCTCTGTGTTTTCAAAGTAAAAGAATGACATTTGATACATTTGCCCTTTGGCGCTTGAGCTGTAGACATTGGCATTTCATGTTATAGTTACAGTCATCACTGTTTTTCTGAATTTGGTTTTCTTCTCACCTCATGCTCATTAATCGAGGACAGTTTACTCACGTTCACGTTTCACTTTATACCCAACCTATCTGGTATTTTTCCATCTTCTGTGACACAACGAACAGAATTACTTGCCTGTTTTAGTTTGGCCTCTCCTCATCTGACTGGAGACTCCAGGGGGTCTTTGACAGGAGGTCTGTTAGTCTGTTATCCTTACATGGACAATCCAATAGATATAGAAAATATTTTCTTATCAGGGATGGGAAAAACTTTCAGTCCCAGGAGAAACATTCACAGTTGACAGGATCACACAGCGCAGGACATTAGCGCCTGTCTTATATCTGTTTTTGTTCGTTTAAACTTAGCACTACTGATAAGCTCTTAATGACTAAGGAAAGTGGTTTGGGACTCGGCAAGGAAAATGAAAGTGGGGAAACAAAATATTTTACATTCTAATATTGATCATTCATACAACTTAAATTTTTTGCACACTCTGTACAACTTGGCCAGTGAATGAATATTCATTTTCTTGTGCTTTTTTTTGTTGTTTTAAAGGCTACTATTGCTATAAAATGATCATCAGTATTCAAGTTTCACATTTGTAAGGTCTGACAGCAATGTGTAACATGTGCGTGAATTTCTTTGGAGAGAGGAAATATCAAAATTTAAAGTATGATAAGAACAATGTATGGTGCATCATGCTAGCTAGCTACACTAAAAGCTAGTAAACCAAAGCAGCTAACTTTAAAAACATGAAAAGCATGAAGACTGACAACACCTGTCTTTCTGCTTGGCAGCAATCTACTCATAAATCTTCTTAGCAGCAAGGAAACACACAAAATAAGTAGATGTGATGACGGGCAACCATTGAAATGGGGGGGGACGCCTGAAGGTTGCAGGCATTTCTGTGCCGTTAGGTTTTGTTATGTAACTTTAGCAAATTTTTCATATTCTATGGTTGTTCATTGTGATTAACAGTTTTCATCTCAATTTATCTTTTTTGTTGTTTGTTTTCTTATATTGTTTTACTTCAAGTTGAAGAGACTGGCAGTAATATGAAGCTGTCATTTCCCAACATTAGAGATTTATTCCCTGTTTGGCTCAACCATTTATACAAATCCTCATTATTCACACTTCCATAATTTAAAGAAACTCTGGTATCCATGGTTTGGCAACAATCCCCTCTTGCCCCCACCCACTCCAGCTTCCCCCCCCCAAAAAAAAAATGGATGTTTGCTGGTATTTTTAGCACATAAAAGGAAAAACACAGCAGGGGGTTCTTATGGCTTTGCAGAATTTCACAGCTGTGTCTGGGGGAAGAGAGGAAACTCTTTGTGTGGTTTATTGTCATGATTTGGGGAACATACCGTTCATGTTTAGATCATGTTGACACAGTTGCAGCTTTAGCTACGTTATAGCTATTACATTATATTTCACTTTGTAGACATGAGTAAAAAAAAAAACACTATATATTGTTTATACAGTGGTATTTATGAGATGGTTCAAAACAAATGAAGCTGTTATTCTGCCACAAATATTCACTTAGTGTCTGGGTGGCTGAGTGTCACGCAGGCATCTTCCAGTATAAGCCACTTCAGTCTGTTGGTGGCCATTAGGAATGTGTCTTGTTTTGTGCTGCTGCTTAGAGATGGACTGTGATGTATTGTACCACAATCAAAGCAGACAGACATTAATTGTGACAGGGACATTTTAAAATTTGGAAGTAAAAAAAAATGTTCTCTGCTGTTATTTTGGGCACTGGATGTCTTTGCGATGTGGTTGGAACTCATTTGATTTCTTTAATGAATTTGAAGGATGAATCAGTGTGGCGCCACTCGCTCAGCATCATCCCTCAAGTATCTTGTCATGGTTTTCCTCTAAATATAGACACCCTGCAACAATTTTAGCTGAATCTATTAGTCTAGTGTTTCCAGATGTCATCCGGAGCTGTTACATACCACTGGAAATTGTTGTGATGCTAAATTGAGAATAGTTCCCCTCAATGCAGGGCGGATCTTTTTAGCATTTTTCATTAAATATTATTTGCCTCTGATATGCATTATGTTGTTAAGAATATTTTAGGGTTTTACAAAACATGCTAGTGATTATTTTGTTAAATATACTTGGAGAAACTGAAACAAAAAGGTACAAGAAGGAGCAGGCTTTTCTAGAAATGTTCTTTCCGGCTACGTGTTTTGTGACAAAATTTGGTTTAAAGCCAAATGACTGAAATTCCTTCTTTGAAGCTTTAATGATGATACACCATGGTGTTTAACAGACCCACTTTGCAATTAGCATTTTGGCTCTGTTTTGAGCTGGTATGAAAACCATTATTATTTGCAGATTTTCTCCACTCCATGAAAAAGAAAATTACTTTTTTTTTTTACAAACACATCTGTAGACAACAGTGAATCAAGCTGAGCACGAAAAGCATTTTGTGGTCACAACAGGCCCCCAGCAAACTAAATAGCCACAGATGAGGAATGCACCAAGAAAAAGCGTTTACAACTTCTGCTCGGAAAAATGTGTTTCTAATCTGTACAGGCAAGTGATGGTGATAGGAACCAGCTCAATTCCTCATCTGTTGTGGATGAGCCAGGTCTGTGGACGGGGGTCAGTGCTGTGTGCACCTAGTAAATTTCCATCGCTTCACCCTCTAGAATCGATGCAGGGGTGCTAGGTTTACTGTAAATGGTCATGGGTTCACAGGAAGGTACCACAGTGGGGTCTTTGGATGAGGTTTTTAATGTGCAAATTCCTCTGAACTAAATGATAATGGCTTAATGAGATGTATTAGTGGTTGCCAGCTGCTATTTTGCAATTCATTTTTATTTCTGAAACATTTTTATGAGTTTTAGGCATCATTATGTGGCAGAAAAAGCAGCCGAACAAGCTTTTCTGATATAATTAAGACTATTAAGATTAAATATGAATGAACAATTTTGGCTAACCATATAATTTTCTTTCTATTTATTTGAACTTTGATACTTGGATAATTTGTCTTTTGATGCATTTTACAAAATCCAGTTTTATTAGATGCAATGGTTCTAAACTTTCCTTAGCTCGGTCGAGTTCAGAATCAACATTTTGTTTTGTTACAACACACATCCTCCGCTGCAGCTGTTATTTATCATTTGTGTACAAATTAAGGTCAATGGTTAGATAAAGTAAATTGTGAAATATTTTTAGTTGTTCTTGCCTCTTTGTGTGGGGTAGTTTGACACTGGTGTACAGGGTGTGAAGAAAATAAATCTAAAATCTTTAGTGGTGAAAACAAACAGGATGTTGATTGAAGATGACTTTATTGAGCCTCTGCAGTCCGTCTTTCTTCCTGTTTTGAACTGTAGTTCAACATGTGCTACAGTTGAACTAGTTCAGGTGTAATTTATTCGTAGTGGTGATAAGTAAGAGCTCTTCTTAGTAGGAAACATGGTAGATTTTTATATGGAAGACATTTCTTGTGAAATCTCTGATTCTCCTTATGAAATCTATAGATTTTGTGTTGTTTTTTGTTTAACCTCGAGATAAGCATAAAAACATCACCATATGCTTATCAAAATTATGCAAAATAATTTATCACTGATCCAGTGATAAATTATTTTGCATAATTGTGGGGAAAAGAAGGCATGCACTTTTCTAATAAATATATATTTAGCTAACCACTGTTTTAGTCTCGTCTCATTCTGGTAAACCCAAGGAAAAGGCTCCCCCCCGACACCCACCATTAGAGCCACCACTGAGAAGAAAAACGAGTAGATCGCGTAGGTCCTGATCATTAATGCCACAGGTCTTGTTGCATAACAAAGCAGAGGTCACATTTGTTGGTTTTACAGGGAGCAGTTTTCTTGGAAATAAACAATGTGTGCTTGCTAAGAAAATCATCCATATTTAATGATGTGGAAAGTTTTAAATGTCTTGGTTAAAATGTTAAGCGTTATATTCTGCTCTTTCATTGGTTCGGTATCTTGCAAATGTTCACTCTTGGTCAGACTTGGTGTCTTTAGTTTGCTGTTTGGGTTTACCACCAGATGGCTTTGAGCAAATGAAGCAAATGCACAAATTACATTTGCCACATTCGGTAAAGAATCCCTGGAATTACTTTTAATTACTCTGTTTATTTACTCGGTTTGCTTGTTTAATTATAGGCACTATTTGTTTAATGGATGACGTATGTAAATGTTTACAACATCGGTTTCCTGTAGACAACAGATCTGTATCGTATTTAGAACCATGCTAATTTTGTTGTGGTGTTTTGGATCATTGTCCTGTTGATGACCCAGTTTCAAACAAGCTTCAGCTGTGGAACAGCTGGCCACATTTGTCTCACAAATACTTTGGTATGCGGAGAATATCATGAGTTCAGTCAGTGACAGCAAGGTACTTTTCTTTCTGTAGCAAACCAAAATCATCAGTCTTCCTCCTCCATGCTTGCTCCAAACATGAGGCTGTGCAGCAAGGCCAAATATCTTCTCTATCATCTAAGAAAGATTAGGCTTACTCCAGGCATCACAGCTAAAAGTCATTATGTGTTCAGTCTTGTTCTAACTGAACTGTTATAAGTTGTTTGATAGCGAAAAGCTGACCAGTTGGCTGGAGATCGGAAATGGATTATTTTCTATGTTAGCTCAAAAACTCATGTAAGGGTTAAGGAAACAGCTTTTGATAAATCAAGAATAACATTGAATTCCTTTATTTTTTCTGATGGATTAAAAAGAAAAATTAAAATTAAAAAATTAAAAAAAATTTAAAATTTAAAAAAATTATGTGGACTACAGCTAGGCCTGTCACTGTAACAAATTTTGCTGAGCGATTGTCTAAAAAACTATTGCGATAAACGATAATATTGTTTCAAGACCTTTTGACACTGATTTAATGGAAATGACGTAATAATGCATGCGATTTCCTGCCATAGATATACATTTTATTTTCAAAAGAACACATAACCCATTGAACTGATAAACTAAATAAACTAAACAACCAAATGCCAAAATAAAATGGATTCTCAGTCTCCATTATCAAAAATTGTACTTGAGTAAAAACTAAACATAAAACCAAAGTGGAAATAAATACTGCATTCAACCAAAAGAGTGCAGATTATGAAGCCTGTATTTCCCTTCAGTAATCACTAGATTTAAATAGAGAAGATGGGCAAATCCGACTACCTAATGCAATAGTTCATACTACACGATTTTTTTGCCCCTATTTTCCCCTTATGATAATCTTAGAACGTTGGCTGATCCAAGATTGTCGCTGGTGATTTTGTAACCAATTACCCTGTAGTGTGATGTAGTAGTGGCCACTCCATCTAAATCAGGTGTTTTCCCCGACTGGCAGCTTTAACACTGAATGTGACAGGTAGCCAATCAGAAAGCGAGGATTCTCCTCCATGCTTTCTGAGGGGAAATAATGAGGGGAATCCCAAGGCACAATCCAAAATCCAACAGACATTGGAGATGATATGTGTATATATCCAATGATAAGTGTTGGAGATGGTATGTTCAACATTTCGTGTAAAGAATATAGAAATGACAAGGGTCAAACTTTACGCTGACTCTAGCCACATGCTTCACATGTAGATTCTAGTAAAGCATTGATTAATGCCTGATTTTAAAATTAGTTAACTGGACCTGTAGCCATTTTGTGCCCATGTGGCTGGACACCACACGGCACGACGAACCCGATCGAACCGTTATACATAGGATTTCTGTCGTCTAATGTGTCTCTCAGGTTTAGAAAATGGGCCGACAACTCTTATAGTGTGCGCTGGGCATTACACTAAGGAAAGAGGAAGGGAGGGGCAGTGAAGAGCACCGGAGTTGAGCCTTTTTCATTCAGTGTCATCAACAGAAAGAAAAATCGTCAGGAAAAGATGATAAAGCTGTATTTTTAGTATTTTTCCATAACTTTACTGACAGTCATGGAAACTTCCTTATTGCTGTGACTTCATGGGTTGCTGTAAGACAGTCAACCTGTAATCTGATATTCGCTAGTTGCTTCATTTGTGAGGCAAATATCGTCTAGAAATGGTTTTGAGTCACTGAAGTAAAAGGTATCTGATTTGTCAGGTTTGCTTTAGCTGGTCCTGAGTCCATCCATCCATCTATTTTCTTCCACTTATCCGGAGTCGGGTCGCGGGGGCAGCAGCTTCAGAAGGGAGGCCCAGCCTTCCCTTTCCCCAGCCACTTCTTCCAGCTCCTCCGGGGGAACCCCAAGGCGTTCCCAGGCCAGCCGAGAGACATAG
>CAEGAF010173584.1:0-10307 GCA_903067075.1 Micropoecilia bifurca | reverse complement strand
TATTTAATTTTTTTTTCCATATGGCAGCATACACTTGCAAAGGTTTGCACACCCCATAAAGGTTTTCAAATTAGTTTTATGTTACAACCATAAACTTGAGGGACTGAATAAAAAAAATGCCCACCAAACTATTCAGACTGGTAGTGTTAAGGAATACACTGAGGTTTGCGGTTTTAATGTGGCAAAACGTAAAACAAAAGGGTGTTGAACATTTTTGCGAGGCATTGCATGTAACGCTCACATTTTTCTTCAAATCTTGTTCTCTTTCAACAGGAACACTGCCATTAAAGTTATAAATCCAGAAGGTGCCATGGTCTCTATTGATGCCACGATGCCCACCAACTCTCCGAAGTAACTTACCAGACATACTGTAGAAATATTACAGCTTTTTTTCATTTTACTCATTTTCCATTTTCATAAAAAGGGCGGTGTTACGTAAAACAGTCAGCTCCTCCAGACTAGTGGCAGCAACAATTAGCAAACATCTGGCGGAACTGCACGTCTGGAGAACTTTTCATGTGAACTACTTCTCTGTCCAACGATCCTAGTAGTTATAGATGGGATAAAATGAACAAACATTGTTGTGACGATGTGGAGGCGGAGTGTTGGAAAGAGCAGGAGCTTCTTAAAGAGACAAAGGCCCTATTTCAAGGTGTCAAGTAATGAAGTCTACTTTATACATGAGGCATTTTTATAACAACTGAAGGTAAAATAGTTACTTGATCGTGCTATAAAACAGCACAATGTTCCTGGAAAATACATAATACCGTCCTCTTTATACGTGATTACATTCTTTGATGGATGCATCAGCTCTTTAGGAGCACAAAATGAACTTCAAAGTGACAGATGATATGAAAAGGGAGAGACAAATCTAACTAACGTGTTCACATCTGATTTCTTAACAGTTTTCTATACAAAGTTGTCCCACTATCTACTGATCAGCCAGGAGGTAAACAATTTAAGAAAATCGTATGAGAAATTATTGAACTGGTGTTCAACGGCTCATCAGATTTGTATTCCTGCCACAGACAGGGAGGACATGTTTCAGAGCGTGTTGTCTCAGGTGGCAGAGCAGTTCACCAGGTAACACGTCTTCATCTTTTGTCGTGTCTGAAGCTTTCCCGTCTCCGTTTCGCAAAATTCCCGTGTAACGTTCTTGAAACCGAAGCACTTCCACAACAGCCCATTTTGCTACCCTCAGAGGTAAACGGAATCACTTGAGAAAAAAGCTGATTTCTCATTTGTTCTTATCTGTCTGAGACAGAGCCTTTCGCATCAGCGAGCTGAAGTCTGAGGTCACCAACAGGTTGGCAGTGTTGGAAAAGAGAGTGGAAAGTGAGTGATCAACACAAAAAGAGAAGCATCTAGAAAACTCTGACAGGGAACTCAAATTTATCACCCGGCCTGTTTCAGTGGAGGGTTTGAAAGTAGTCGAAATCGAAAAATGCAAGAATGATCTGAAGAAACTTCGGGACGAGATGACCTCAAGAGGTGGAAGTAGGTGAGAGTTCAAACGTGGCATCACGCCGAGTACATTAAAACAATACAAGATTGATTCACTCCGTCTACTTCTGACCTCAGGGTGAGCTGTTCGTGCAAATTCAATTTCTCAGAAGATGGAAAGAAGGTCACACCTAGAAGAGACGTCCCCACTTACCCAAAGGTATTTTCCTCCACAACGCATTCTCCGAAGTTCACAAAAGGTGTGTGTGTGGATTTCCTGACCGTGTTCGTTGATCTGCCACATTCAGTACACACTTTCTCAGGAGACCATCGAGGCGCTGAAGAAGCCAACGTTTGACGTTTGGCACTGGGAACATAATGAGGTTGGGCGATTTCCATCATTACACTTCAGTGTTATCCCTCCCACCTCCAAAAATGAAGGCCGATATATATATTTTTTCTTCCTCCGTTTGTGGCGACAGATGCTGAGTTGCCTGGAGTTCATGTACCATGACTTGGGACTGGTGAAGGAATTTAACATGAACCCCATCATACTCAAACGCTGGCTGGTAAATAAAGCAGACGCCCGTCAAGCTACGTATTTCTGTTCGAAACACAGACCAATGTAATATTCTGCAATACAAAAACAGTGTGTTTTTCTTTACTTTTTCAGCTGGCAATACAGGAAAACTATCGCAACAATCCTTTCCACAACTTTCGTCACTGCTTCTGTGTTAGTCAGATGATGTACGGCATGATTCACCTTTGCAACCTGCAGGTACGGTAGACGTTTGGGCTCATTCTGGGCCTTTCAAAATTATTCACACATCCTCAGCTTTAACAAAGTATGATGCATGCAATGTTGAAGCTCGTTGTTTTATTGTGGCAAAACGTATAAAAATTCAAGAGGTACGAAGCACTGAACACATCTCAACCTTATTTACTGAGACCAGATTAAAGACGGTATTTCCAGGGAATTTCCAGGCAACAGGCTTGTTTCATCATCCGTTGTCCCGCAGGGGAAGCTGACCCTCACAGATCTGGGAATTTTAATGACAACGGCAGTGTGTCATGACCTGGACCACCCTGGCTACAACAACACGTAAGACTCACTCCTACTTCTTTGGTCCTGTTTTTATGTGCAGCACTGAAGAAGCCCACTGACCCTCGTTATGTTTTGATATGCTCTGCACAACATTGTTGTTGATGAGCTGTGAAACTAGTTCAGCCTGGAGAGAATTCAGGTATGAAAACATTCCCACCGAGCAAATCGTGTTGATACGTTTGTGTCTGAGTTTCATGCAGGGTGAGAACCTTATCAGAAAAGCTTCATGAGAACCCACTATCCAGCCATCTCAGGTCCATTTTACTATGCCGTCCGTTTATCAGATACCAGATCAACGCTCGCACAGAGCTGGCGGTGCGCTACAACGACATCTCCCCGCTAGAGAACCATCATTGTGCTGTGGCCTTTCAGATCCTTTCGCTTCCTGAGTGCAACATCTTTGCAAATGTTGATCCAGAGGCATTTAAAAAGATCCGACAGGTGAGATTCTGGATATTTGACTCGAATCTTTTGCAGTGCTGTCACATAATCTATGCATCATTCTGATTCTGATTTCACGAGAAATCAGCAAAAATCTTCTTATTTCTGTCCAGACTCATGAAAAAAACGTGTCTTACCTTTTGTAGACTTTTTTGTGGCATGATTATGGGTTCTCTAACAAACGCAGTATTTGGCAACAAAAAAGTTTGTCAAAGTAAATCCATGTGACAAAATTTGACTATGTTTGTATGCCGGTGTGTGTTGCTTTCAGATCTAAATAGTAATTAAAAAGATTTTGATTTTCCTTTCATGTTTTCAGGCCATTATCACCCTTATTCTAGCCACCGACATGGCCAGGCATGGTGAGATTCTCGAAGGCTTCAAGCAGAAACTGGACAACTTTGATTTTAGCAATGAGGAGCACAAAATGTGTGTACGTAAACATTTCCACCAACAAAATCCCCATCTGTTTATTTTACTGCACTGCTTCCCTTATGGATCAGGCCTTTTTTTGACAAAACTTATCGCAACGCTTTTCTGACGAATGAGAAATTAAAACAATAAATACGAGCAAAGCAGATTATTTTCACAGCTGCACTTGTTTTAGTCCTCAGCTCTTGGACACGTTGAATTTGAGTTTGAACAGGCTTTGTGTTTATTATTCCAGTTGCAGAAGGTGTTGATCAAGTGCTGCGATATTTCCAACGAGGTGAGGCCAACTGAGGTTGCTGAGCCATGGGTGGACTGTTTACTGGAGGAGTACTTCATGCAGGTGACTTGAGCTCCACGGGAATTTCCTTTCATCAGAGCGGTTTGATCTTCGTGACTGAATGCTAATGCGGTGACCTCTTCGGTTCCAAGAGTGACAGGGAGAAGTCGGAGGGCCTTCCAGTAGCTCCCTTCATGGATCGAGACAAAGTTACCAAGCCCACAGCTCAGATTGGATTCATCAAGTTTGTCCTCATCCCCATGTTTGAGACTGTCATGAAGGTATTGGACAAATGTGAATACAGCACTCTCTTTTTTACAAAAATAGTTGTTTACTCTACATGTGTATTTTGACCAGCTATTCCCTCAGATTGAAGAAATCATGGTTCAGCCTTTGAGAGACTCTCGAGATCATTATGAGGAGCTGAAGCAGCTTGAAGACTCAATGACAGAGGTAGCATCTGAGTTTGTTTTTTTGTTTGTTTTGTTTTGGGGTTTTTTTTGCTTTGCACCCCTTATTTAGTTCAATTTGGTTACAAAGAAAAAGCTATGTGTGCGAGACACTGTGTTATACAGTTGTCAGTCTCAATGATCACCAAATTATTGACATTTTTCCAAAGCGGTCACGGGGCACTGACGGCTTTTTCCTGAGACGCATTTGTTCTAGATTTCACTCAGTCCATCAACATTCAAACATTAGAGGAGACGCAGGAAACAGCAGATTTGCATAAAACACACTCGTAAACATCCAACTCTCCTTCCAGTCCTCCAGCCTGACGATATGTAATACATAATCTGTAACAAACCCGAGCCATGAAGCTAATCTATTTCCCTCATTGAACATTTTCCCCCTGCTTTAAAGTTCCTGTGTGAAACTGTGTGAGACATCTATTTGCATGACATCCCAAACTGCACTTTTATATGCTTCGAGTTTTGTAGCAGTCAGAATCATTGTTTCTATGTTGTTCCGGGGCATCCAAGTTATAATCTCAATGCTACAGTAAACACAAGAATAAATTACCAAAAACTGTTACTGTTTACATCCAATAAAACAATAAAATGTCCTCTTACTCTTGTGAAATCTACCATCGAGTCTAAACACACACATAATACTGACAACACACATTTTTAATCAAAGGTCATGATTAAGATAAGAGTTTACAAGCATTTTTAAAATTTTAAAGTTATACATGATTGCAAAGTTCATTGGCATTAAACACACATAATTACTTTATAACTTGAGTTATAATTCCTAATTCTGACAATAAAGCATGCCCACCAGTTATGGTGCATAAAAGGAAGACTGCATAGTGCCAACAATAAAAACAATACAAAAATAAACAACATAAGCATTTTCCTACTTTTCCCTGATTGCGTACAAAAGGCTGTGAAAAACTCTAAGTCTTCACACACACCAGCAAAAATCAAAGCTAGCATGTGCTGACAGATTAGATCAGAGCATGAGGATTTGATTGGGAAGCTATAAAGTAGAGAGTCTGTTTTGCTTTGTACCAGGATGAAGTCACTCAAACATTCACACACACACAAACACACGCTCAAACACAGGCTCGCCTCACATGCAAACGTAAAGGTATCTTCTGTTCAATGAGGCAGAGAAGAAAAAAATGTGAATGTGTGAAATAAAATCATCTGAATTCTTAGTTGTGTTTTTTGTGTTTTAGTGTGAGTGCGGTGAGCGCTCTGAAGACATTTATAACCAGGAATGTTGCTGCACTTTCTCCACATTTAATTTGTCATTTCAGCTTTAAGAGATCAATTTGCTTCCATAATCCCATGTAATTGAGTTTCCTGGCAAAGCTAAATCGTTCACTTTGAAAGCAAGCATAAAATGTTTCAGAGGGCTTACATGAAAGGCAGAAACGAAACATGTTTGAGATCAGATGTGATATAAAAGACTTTGGTGAAAACAAGCTGGTGAAAGTGTTGCGTATTTAGTGTTTTCTATTTTTTCCCCCTTGTAGTTATGATTTTTTTCTGTTGAAAAGCTGAAATCATAACTTCGTTGATGTATTTAAAATTTACTTCTCACTAACAACATGGCTCTAAACTTTGCCTCTTGCAGAAGTATGTTATGTGTTGAACCAACACAAAGTAGAACATGTTTAGTATCTCTGAAGATTTCCTGTTTCTCATGTGTTTGTTCACAGATTCTCCTCATCAAATTTGACTAAGATGTAGCCATTTTGGAAACATTTTGTTGTTTTTTTTATCTCTTGATGTGCAAACCTGGTAGAAAAATATCCCCCAAAACCCGCAGCCATAACCTTAGGCGAACATGGCAACAAGGTCTTTTCAAGTTTTGTTTTTTAAAAAACACTTTGAACACAATGTAGAAATGTTTTTTGTGCCTCCAAATAACTTGAACTTTGTGGTTGTGACGTTACAAAATGCAAAAAATAAAAACTTTTGCAAGGCCCTGAATCAAGGTTTTTCAATATTGAATCGTCTTGCGCTATCTGAACTGGGCAGTGGGTGTCTATTTATCTAAAGCCCAGTGTTAACATAAACTTTTGTCCATGAGGCAAAAATAATTCCTGCCTGCCTAAATTCGGTTCTTTTTTGATTGCAGGAGTCGTCTTTCATGAGCCGATTGAAGAAAGACTTGAAAAGTGAGTGAGGTCCCAGTGAAGAGATCCAGGGCTGCATACTGAAGATGACAGCTGAAGCAGGGGCCTGAGATAAAAGCGACACAGCTCTGCAGCATGCTGAACTAAAATTAGGCAATGCATTTCTTGAACTTTGACTTTGATTTTTACAGCAGATGATGAAGTGAGGTGTTGACCTCCCTTGCATATTTATGCCATGAAAGCACTAGCCTCTATAAATTTGCATTTTCGTTTTATTGTTTTGATGTTTTTGGCAAAAGAGTCTAAGGGGATCGGTTTCTCCAAAAAGAAAGTAATTTATTTTCATTTATTATGTGCTTTCACAATCTATAGAACAAGTTTTCTAGTTTACCAAAGTTTTAGCTGTTTAAATAAATAAGTAATATAAAATGGACCATACTGGCACATTTTAAACGAAATTCTTGCAATAAAGTTTCTCTTGGTATTACAAATGAATGTTTTTCCTAAGAACGTTACTGTGTCATCATCTTTTAATTAATTGTCCTTTTGCATTTACTTTTTAGTGAAATACAGTGCATAAAGTGATTTACAAACAGTGCAACTCACCAAGCCCTGTGTACTTGTGTTCAATATAATGTATATAGGAGACATAAGAAAATGCTCCAACTATTTAGGACCTCCTGTTGCACCAGATGTTGCACAGTAAAGAGCTACAACAGCATTTCCACACACTAAATAAGGAAAACCTTTATTCTCAAATTTCATATTCATTTACTCAAATTTTTATTCTAATTTAGTCATTTCTGTTCTTTGAGTTAAAGCCACAATTGCTTTGTTGTTGTTGTTAAAACATTAAACTTAAGTTTTTAAAGCTCTTATAAACTTATGGTAAAGGGCTTAGTTTTACCATAATTAAAAGAATTTTGCTTAAAATCATGTACTGCAGTGGTCCCCAAACACCGGTCCGTGGACCAATTGGTACCGGTCCGCGGCGCAAGAAATAATTAAATATTTCCGTGTTACGTATTATTTTAGTCTGGAGCATCTTTTATTTTGAAAATCCTGCAACCGGATTCTCTCGGTTACTTGTGCACCAACAGCAAAGGGGGAAAAGAGACACATCGCGGCCCTGTAGGTGAGTCCTACCTTACAATGCATAACGGCTTCTGACCCCCCTCCAACAGAATTGTCGGACACGGTACAGATCGCGCCCCACTCCCCGGAAAAATAGCGTAGTCTCCTTCTCCTTCTCTCCTCCCCAGTACATCAGTGGGGACCACTGATGTACTGGGGAGGTTTCTCTTTTTTTTTACAAAAAAAAAGAGAAACCAGCTGATTGCATCCAATCTTTACTCTGATGTGCACCTTTGTCTTGAGAAAACATGAGGTGACTGTGGATCCAAAATAAACTCTCCTTTAGTAGGAAAAACCTCAAGTAGCAGGAATTTACCTTGTCCAGTTTAAAACTAAGCAGGCAGGAAAATAAATGGAGCAAAAATATGAGACCTGAAGTGGCAATTAGATCAAAAATAGTCCTAACTATTAATGGAGAACAAAATCAAAGCGAAAACTGGTCCTAAGCTAAGACAACCCAAACTTAGTTTTTAAAAAATATAGTTTTAGGCTCAGTCTTAAAAATAGACAGGGTGTCTGGCTCACAGATAAAAACTGGGAGTTGGCTCCACCGGACAGCAGCCTGATAACTTCCAGTCCTGCCTCCCATTTTAGAAGCTACAGGAACCGCAAATAAAACCTGCAGCCTAGGAGTGAAGGGCTGTGCTGGAAATAAAAGGAGCTACGAAGTCGTCAAGCTACGAAGTTGAGCCAGACTATTTATGGCTTCACACATAAAACAAAGAACTTTAGATATCATGAGAATTTTCTTCGGATCGTTTGAAGGCTTTCAAGGTCGATTTTAGACCTCATTGTGATAAAGAGTAACAATAGCCCAGCTCCTGGTTTGATGTTTGATGTTTGATGTTTGATGCTCCTGGTTTCTGCACCTACTTTTGGCTAATTTTAAAACAAAGACGGAAGGGGAAAGTGTTAGTAGGGTCGGTGTCCTGCAGGTTTTAGATGCATCTTTGATGCATCACACCTGAATCAAATAGCTCATTATGCGGTCAAGTTCTCCATAGTCCAGCGAATCACCTCAGTATTCGACTCAGGTGTACTGAAGCAGAAACGCGTCTAAAAGATGCGGTACACCCAACCTCAAGAACCGGATTTAAATGCGATGTATATGCAGCACAAACAAAACATCTACTGTGAATTGTATTAATTAAAAACCTTTCTCCACATAACCAAAAAGTATTAGACGTGGGCTGTCACTTTGGCAAGTTTTTAGTTATCATTCCTACTTTAAAGTACTCAACTCATGTCCGCACATCTCGTCTTCGAGAGCCGAAACAAAACGCTGCCTCACCTTGTTTAATTTTTGTCGATTTAAGAGATGGTGTGATGGGATCCTTGACATGCGGTAAATGTCACCAGGCCGGCATTAAGGCCTCAGTATGTGGGTTGTGCTTTGCCCCTGCACCACTCCCTGATAGGGTCCACTTTTGAGGTATTGGTCAGGACTCTGATGGAGACATTTTGGATTAGCTGCATTGGTGGAATTAGTTTTTATCTGTAAAAACACTGTGACAGTAACGTAACCCACTCAAGATAATAGCAGACACCACTTTCTCTGTCTTGTTGACAGAAAAACAAGACCTATGCTTTGATGTCTCACATCTTTCCCTCTCTGAACACATTCTCAGTCTACACCAGAATACAGCTTCAAAACAGTCATACACACAACTCATGTGCTCTCAGTGATTTAAAAGTTCAGGCAAAAGCATAATAAGTTACAGGAACGTAGTTTACGGCTGGTTTTTATGTTTGTGTAAAGCGTAGAAAACCTTCCACATGTTCCCACCTCACCATCATTACCCGAAGCGTTTCATTCAGCTGTTCTACAGCAAACGCCTGATACACCTCTCATGCGTCAAACTCATCCCTACTTTTTCCCAAGTAACGACAACAGAAAAGGTGTAGTCATGGAAACCCGCTCCACGGTCCACACCCACTTTTCCCGCCACAGATTCCCTGCGAGCCACATGGACGCTGGTGGTTTTCCTCCAGGTACTTCACGCTGTTTTTATGGATGCCTTTTTATGCAGCATGTTGTAAATTACTCTGTTATTACTTTACCCTTAGGCTACATCTGACATCCACTAAATGCCACCTGTGTAGATCTGATGAAACTATATGACTACACACCGGATCAACAACGTTTGTGCTCTGCTTTAGGTGGAAGGTTTGCCTGAATTTTTTTGTAATTTATGTGTCATGACTAAACTGCATTTGCAGCCCATCAGCGCGCCATCTATTTTGATTAATGTGTTCATTTGCCTGTCAGTTTGAGTGTTATTCCGACTTAAGCTACTAAAGAGATAATCTCGAGGCAACAATAGAGAAAACAGCAGACCACATGCTTCGGTGGCTGCTGAGATGAAAGAGGAGAAAAAGCTTATTTTGGACTTGAATAAAGGTAATTACCCACCACTTTCACCACATAGCGTGACAGAGCGTTGAGATTTATCATGTAAGGAATGCCGTAATCAAATGATGTTTTATCTCATCATGCTACTGCCCTGTTTATTGCAGTGCTACCGATAAATAAGATGAGTCATGTATAATTAATGCCTAAGGTATGCTTAATTAAAAATAGATGATGGAACATGTTCA
Source organism: Micropoecilia bifurca (assembly GCA_903067075.1). Classification (NCBI taxonomy): domain Eukaryota; kingdom Metazoa; phylum Chordata; class Actinopteri; order Cyprinodontiformes; family Poeciliidae; genus Micropoecilia; species Micropoecilia bifurca. The sequence continues at coordinate 290 of CAEGAF010173584.1, read as the reverse complement.
TTTTAGAGATGTTTTTGGGGGAGGGTTTGTGAGATGCGAGCAGCTTCCAATCGCTCTTCTTTTTTACAACAGTCTCTAACTTGTTGACTGGTGTTTTTCATGAAATCAACACTAATTAAATCTGCTCATATTTAATCCTGTGTAGCTGTTTTGTTTGCCTGCAGGCAGGGCGTCACATCACAGCACACAGCCTCAATACTTCAGCTGCTCTGTTTGTAATGTGAAGGGAAATACATTAATTATATCTGGAATAGTTTGACATTGAACAGGTGTTTATATATTGAGTGTAT